>JANAVB010031019.1:18127408-18414171 GCA_029216955.1 Iris pallida | reverse complement strand
TGCTACCAAAATATTATCAAATCTAGATTTAAAAGTCCAATAAAGAGAAATATTGTAAACTATATTAAGTACATTAAAATAAAACTTTTAAAATTTAGGGGGTTTACATCCTACCCAACTTTTAAAAATTTTGTTCTCGAAATTAAAATAACATAATATTAAGAAGATGAGATTTAATGCAAATGGAAGGCATGTAGTCAAATCATGGCTCGGTTTCTGAAATGATGGAGAAGGGGATTACCACAGGAATCCAAATTGGCGCCATATTCTACAAGATAGGGTTTCCTTGGTTCAAGGCCCTACCCAACTTATAAGAGTTGGCTAACCTTAAAAAATGTCATTATAGGACTTTTGATGAGGATAATTCTAAAGAGAGGCTCGAGAATATTTGGCACTTCAAACCGCAGTCACGGATCCTAAAGGAATCCTAGATATTGCCATGTCGTTCTTTGTTACTAACTTCTATAGGAGAATTACTATTGTTTAACATCGTCCCTATTGGTGTTGGCCCATTCCATGGTCACACCCGATTTCGATAATCAACATACACTTTAGTCAATACACAAAATATAGAAAATGCTGCTAATTATTTCAGGATTCATGAAATCATATTCAACGGACGATGTACCCATCAATCAAAGCGTCATTGTACCACATCAATCAAAGCGTCAACATCATCAAATCTTCTGAAGACTCAGTTCTCATTTTTTTATTCTGTATTTTATATTTTATTGAGTCTAGGAATTACTTTGTAAAATCAATTTTGGTAATACTGGCTTAGGGTTAAAACTGTCCTTATTTCAAAAGCCTACTTTTACCATTCGTATTTTCGTTTACAAATATTTCAAAAATATATTTCGAAAATAGTCTTTTCAAATGATTTTACAAATAACCAAAAACATGTTTGAAAACTGTTTTTGCAAAAGAATTTCAAATATCTCCTGACAGAACTCCAAGCCGAGTTCGGCCCGAGTTCGGTCCGAACTCTGACCGAGTTCGGTCAAGTTTGTATTCAAACTTCTGTTGCCTCCAAATCAGCGAGCAACGTCTCTTTGCGAGATATTTGCACCCGATCTCTGCCCGAGTTCTGCCCGAGTTCGGTTGGTGAAAACACCTATAAATAGAGAAGAACTTTTCGTTTTAAATCATCAATTCATTCTTCATCTTCTCTTCTCCCCTACTCAAGTGTTTTAAAAATGATCTAAGATTTTCAAATCTCACCTACACATCTCTTAGCCAAAAGCCAGTACTATCTGAGTTGATTTAGAGTCTTTTGGTTACTCAAGAGTTGTAAAGAGGTCGTTCAAGTTTCAACAACTTTTCTGTTGTGGAGCTGGTCAGTGCGCTCGTCACCAAGCACGGTGTTGTGAAGCTGGTCGTGCACTTGTCACCAAGCACGGTGTTGTAAGAGACTGCAAGCTCTCAGTTAAAGCTTGTGCCATAGTGGATTAACATCGAGCAAGAGTACTCGAGACTGGATTAGTCCTCTCAGAGGGATACCAGTATACATCGCTGTGTCACTGAGTTTGAATTCTCTATCTTTATTTACTGTCTCTTACATATCTGCCATTGTTTAATTTTTTAATTGGTGATTATATTTTGCTGCACACATGCACTCTATTCACCCCCTCTAGAAGTGCTCAACGATCCTACAATTGGTATCAGAGCGGGTTATATTCTTATATAACATACCCTAGAGAGTATATATATGGCAGCCGTGAAATCTATATTCAACGGTGAAGGGCAATCCACAAATATACCTCCCCTATTTGATGGAACAAATTACACATACTGGAAAACACGAATGACTTTCTTTCTAAAATCTCTAGATTTTGATCTTTGGTCAATAGTCATTGATGGGTATAAGAAACCACCACCCACAGTGGTTGAAGGTATTCTTATAGAAAAGCCGCATGACAAGTACACCGATGCTGAAAAAGCAAAGGCTAGTCTTGATGCTCGAGCCATCAATGCACTATTCTGTGCAATTGACAAAACCGAGTTCAACAGAGTTTCAACCTGCAGACGTCTCACAAAATTTGGAAACTCCTTGAGGTCACCCATGAAGGGACTTCCCAAGTGAAAGAATCCAAAATTAGTAGACTGACTCAGGAATATGAATCTTTTAAGATAAAATCCAGTGAGTCAATTACACAGATGTTTACTCATTTCCTTGATATAACTAATCCTTTGCAATCTCTTGGTAAGGATTACAGCAATCACGAGAAGATTAGAAAGGTGCTGCGGGCTCTAACAAAGAACTGGAATCCAAAAGCCACAGCAATTATTGAAGGAAACGACCTCACCACAATGTCGTTGGAAACTTTGATGGGCAAGCTCATGACCCATGAACTCGACTTGCAAGATTTTAAAGAAGCAACACCAAAGGAGAAAACAATTGCCTTCAAAGCTCAAGCAAGAAAACCTACATACAACGATTCCGATGAAGAATCATCAAGTGGTGATGAACAAGCCCTACTTGTGAAGAACTTCAGGAAGTATCTAAAGTTTACAAGCAGAAAGAAGAAAGATGTTCAAGAAAGCAATGAAGATGAAATCATATGCTTTGGATGTAAGAAGTCAGGGACACATGAAGAAGGACTGTCCAACCACCAAAAAGAGCAGTCCATATGACAGATCAAGATCAAGCAGAAAAGCTACAACTGGTCGAAAGTATGCCAACACAAGTATCTGGCATGAAAGTGATGCCAGTGATTCTGAAGAAGAGGATAGACCCTGCGGCAATGCAAATGTCTGTCTTATGGCATTTGATAAGGTATCTTCAAACCCTCTATATGATGAATTTACTTTCGATGAGTTAGAAAATGCCTTTAGCGATTTACTTGAAGAACACAAAAATGTGCTTGACAAGTATAAGCAATCTCGAAAAGAGATTAAGGCATACACAACCGAGTTAGCTAGATTGTCCAATCTTATTCAAGATATTAAAGAGACATCTACTACCGGTAACACGGAAGAGATAGCCAAACTCAAGGTAGACTATCATGAGGCTATCCTCACTATTCAAAAGAAAGAAAGAGATTATGGTAAGATGCAAAAGTTGTATGACACAGAGAAGAAGATGCATTAGTAACAGAACAGAGACTCTCAGTTATGACTGCTAAATATGAAGAGTCTATTGCGATTTCTAAAAAGTTAGAAATCAAGTTAGGCAAACAGAAAATGCCTGTGACACAGCCTAATTTTAGTCCTAATGCAAAGCATACACCTAAGAGGACTAAAAACAAGAAAGCACAGGAGAAACACGAGTATCATCATGCTTTCACTTATAGGTTCTCCAAGAAACCAAACAAGCATGTGAACACAGTTTCAACCACATCTGGTTCCAAATTGACTTGCACTTATTGTGGTACATACGGACACATATCACAATATTGTTTAGCAAGAAAGCTTGTTGACAATCATACTTTATTCTGGAGACCTAAAACTAATCAGTATGGACCCTTCAGAAAATGGGTACCAAAGGATTCATCTACTTGTTTTGTAGGTGGACCCTCAACCCTCTCATGCTAGAAGCAAATGGATCCTCGATAGCGGATGTTCGCGACACATGACTGGTGATGCATCCTTATTCGCTACGCTATCGATGAAGAAAGAAGGATACGTCTCCTTCAGAAATAACTTGAGAGATGATATTATAGGTAATGGTACTGTAGGTATTTCTCCTTATCCAATAATAAAAGATGTTTGTCTAGTAACTGAATTGAAACATAACCTATTGAGCATAAGTCATTTGGCAGATAATGGTTATGGTATCAATTTTGTGAAAGATAAATGTACCATATATGATATGTCATCTGGTGATCTCGTATATAAAGGGATTAGAGAAGATAACTTTTATGTTTTCTTTTTGGAGAATACTAATAATGCAGGAAGGTGCCTAGTAGCCAATCAAGATGAAAACTGGCTATGGCACATGAGACTAGGACATGCAAACATGGATACTATCTCACGTCTGAATACAAAGAAGTTGGTAAAAGGACTCCCTGAGATTCCATTCAAGAGAGATATGGTATGTGCTGACTGTGAAAAGAACAAAGCACATAGATCTACGTTTAAATCCATCAACGCTGTAAGTACTTCGAGACCTTTGCAGTTGATTCATATAGATTTATTTGGTCCTAGTAGAGTCGCTAGTCTTGGCGGTAAACTCTATACTTTTGTTATTGTTGATGATTTCTCTCGATTTACTTGGGTTTACTTTTTATCAAACAAAAGTGATGCTATTTTTGAATTTCAGATATTTTGTAAAAAGGTACAAAACAAAAAAGGCTTCATGATTACTCGTATCCGAAGTGATCATGGTGGCGAATTCGAAAATTCTGATTTCAAAAAGTTTTGTGATGATAGTGGATATTACCACGAATTTTCTTGTCCTAGAACTCCCCAACAGAATGGTGTTGTGGAGCGGAAGAACCGAACTCTAAGCGAAATGGCTAGAGTCATGCTTAATCAGCATAATCTTCCTAAATATTTTTGGGCAGAAGCTGTTAGTACAGCCTGTCATATTTTAAATAGGGTGTTAATTCGACCAATCTCGAAGAAAATACCATATGAGCTTTGGTTTGGAAGAATTCCAAACATTTCTTATTTTAAAGTTTTTGGTTGTCGTTGTTTCATCCTGAACACCAAGGATAACTTGGGAAAGTTCGACTCCAAAGCAGATGACGGGATATTTCTCGGATATGCTGCTAAGAGTAAGGGATATAGAATTTTCAATAAAAGATCTATGATTGTTGAAGAAAGTATTAATGTTACCTTTGATGAGTTGAATAGTCACAGATCTAGCGACAGTGATGATGAAGATGCACCTAAAAAGACTAAGAAGAGTTCTGAGAAAGATCCTACCCAAGAGGCAAGAACTGATAAAAGTTCCGAAGATGCAGGAACTGAGAAAAGCCTTGTGAAAGGTATGGCCCAAAGATTTGAATCATTGAGATTCAAGCCAGATCATCCAGAAACTCTCATTATAGGTGATGTATCCAAAGGTGTAAGTACACGTTCATCTCTTAAAGATTCTGATATAGCAGCAAATGTCGCTTTTATTTCACAAATAGAACCTAAAAATGTTGATGAAGCTTTTTCTGATGAATTTTGGATTTCTGCCATGCAAGAGGAACTTAATCAATTTGAGAGAAACCAAGTTTGGGAACTCGTTCCTAAATCTATTGGTCAATCGATAATTGGTACCAAATGGGTATTCCAAAATAAACTCAGTGAAGATGGACAAGTTCTACGCAACAAAGCACGTCTAGTTGCACAAGGTTATAATTAAGAAGAAGGAATTGATTATGATGAGACCTATGCTCCTGTTGCTAGACTAGAAGCCATCCGTATGTTTTGCGCATTTGCATGTTTTAATAATTTTAAACTTTTTCAAATGGACGTGAAAAGCGCATTTTTAAATAATTTTTGAAAGAAAAGGTTTTTGTGAAACAACCCCCTGGTTTTGAAGATTTTCAAAAACCTGATCATGTCTTCAAGCTTAAGAAAGCACTTTATGGACTCAACCAAGCACCTCGTGCTTGGTATGAACGCCTAAGCGCATTCTTACTTGATAATGGATTTTCAAAAGGCAAGATTGATACTACTTTATTTATTAAATCCATGAATGATGACATTCTTCTAGTGCAAATCTATGTAGATGACATTATATTTGGTTCTACTAATGAACAACTCTGTCAAGATTTTGCCAAGTGTATGCAGAGTGAGTTTGAGATGAGTATGATGGGAGAGCTGAACTTCTTCCTAGGACTGCAAATCAAACAACACTCGAACGGAACATTCATCAACCAAGCCAAGTACACGAAGGACATACTGACAAAGTATGACTTCGAGAATTTAAAGCCAATCGGGACTCCTATGGCAACATCTACAAAGCTTGATGCTGATGAAAGTGGCAAACCTGTCGATCAGCGTAAGTATCGAGGTATGATTGATAGTTTATTATATTTAACTGCTAGTCGCCCTGATATTATGTTTAGCGTTTGTATATGTACACGTTATCAGGCAAACCCTAAGGAATCACATCTTAGTGCTGTTAAGCGTATCTTCCGATACCTTAAAGGAACTTCTACAGTTGGCTTATGGTATCCCAAAACCAAATCCTTTGACCTTATAGGTTACTCGGATGCGAATTTTGCTGGATGCAAAGTGGACCGTAAAAGTACCAGTGGCACGTGTCATTTCTTGGAAAAGGCCTTAGTCTCTTGGTTTAGCAAGAAACAAAATTCAGTAGCATTATCAACAACTGAGGCTGAATATATCGCCACAGGACGTTGTTGTGCTCAGATTTTGTGGATGATGCAAACCTTAGAGGACTACAATCTGCACTATACAAATGTTCCTATTTATTGTGATAACACTAGTGCAATTAATCTGACTAAGAACCCTGTTTGTCATTCACGCACAAAACATATAGAAGTTAGACATCATTTTCTTCGTAATCATCAATAACACAGGGATATTTGCTTAGAATTTATTGATACTGTTCATCAACTAGCAGATATATTTACTAAACCATTGGCTGAAGACCGTTTTAACATCTTGAGGCGTGAGCTCGGCATTCTTGAATTCTCGGACTCATAATGCATATGGTAATTAAAACTGTATTTATGACTTGATAATTTATTATTTAACGAAAATTATTTTTGGGGACAAACTTACAAAGGGTATGTCTGTCACCACGGCTACGGTCGAAGCGAAGCGGTATTTAAGTGTTCCCCGGTGAACCTCCGTTAGCTGGGACAACCCCTATAGTTAACCTGAAAATTACAGCAGTTATTTAATAAACCAGTCAAACGTTATTAATTACAACTTTTATTTACCTAACTGCTTTGACAGTCTCGGGAATGCAAGTGGCTGAACTCGGCCCGAACTCTGACCGAGTTCGGACCGAGTTCGGTCGGCGCTGTGGTAACTTCCAGAACCGAACAGCCGGCCCTAGAGGCTTTATAATCCAACTTTTTTTTCCACTTTTTCTTCACACCAAAACGTGGAAAGCCCTCCTCTTCTACTAGAAGCCTCTCCTCCTCCATATTAGCAAGGGTTTGACGAGTTCCAGTGGGCGGTCATCTTCCTTCTTCTTCCTTTTTTTAAGGTATTTGCTATCCATTTCCTCATGGCCCCCAAGCGTCAAAGAGGAAACTCTTCCCAAGGTGCTTCCTCATCCTCTGACTATACCCCTGCTAGTCTCTTTAGTCCAGCTAGACCTAGAGATCCCGAAGAGTACGATTCTACTTTGTTTTCCGACAAAGACTTCTCGGATCTCTGGTTTGATTCTTTCTCTAGTCGTCGTATTTGCTCTGGAGCCTTCGTTAACTTTACTACTTTCTTTGAATATGCTCCAATCTTTAACCAACTTGGATACCGCGATTTTTTCGAGGTCCAAGAGAGCATTTATGACAACGCCGTTCGCATGTTTTACTACAATCTGCAGGTAAAACCTAACGGTAATTTCTATTCTTGCATTGCTGGGCAAGAGTTAGAATTTAGCGCCACTGATATCAGCGAATACTTTCGTATTCCTGATCTTGGTGATGCATTAGTTGACATCTACCACATTCAGTTCCCTGCCGATGTCACTTTGGCTTCCTTTAGGGAATTAATCTGTCACCCTAACCCTCCTCCCCGGAGAATCTTTTCCAAACATCTGAACCAAACATTTTATGAACTTCATCGTATGGTATTTTCTGCTCTTCTTCCGAAGAAAGGATCTACTGATGAAGTTACCTTTTTGGAACTTTCTGCTCTATATCACATCCACTTTGGCATTTCTTTCTCCGTTCCCAAAATTATGATGAACTGGATGCTTAACTGCAAAAATGCAGGCAGGAATCTAGTTTATCCGATGCACCTTGCTTCGATCTTTCGACGTTTCGAGATTGATCTTGAGACGTGTGCCATCTCCTCTCCACCTGTTGAGCTGATTCGTTCTCGTCGATTTCCTGCACCACCTGGAGCTGCTCCTGCTCCAGCTGCTGATGCTGAGGCCCCTGCAGCTGATGCTCCTCCTGCTCCGGCCCCTGCCCCATGATTCGATCAGACTTTCTTCCAGCGCTTCGATGATTTTGTTGCGGTCTCTACGCAACGTCCTTAGGACTCAGAGTTCAGGCACATTTTCAGGCCCAGGTGCTGAGAAATAGTATTGCTGACCTTCACTATAGCCTGGCTCAGGATCCAGTCCATCCGGTCACCATCCTTCCTCGCCCGACTTTCCCTGGTCCTCGATTTACTGATGAGGTTACTTTTTAGTATTTCGACCCGACCACAGCATACTTCCCTCATGATCCTCCAGGTGCGGACGACCCCACGATGTGACGTGGATTCAGCCATGGGATAGTGAATTTTGATTTGATTAGTTGATGCAGTTGATGTAGTAGTTTCATTTCATGTCTAAACTGTTTAGTTAGACATTATCAGTTGTATTTTTTTTCTAGTGGAAACCTCTATGTTATTTCAGTTTATTATGAGATAGTTCATTTTATTCCAGTTGTTTCGATATATGTCTATGCTGTGATTATTTTTTTTTCCACTTTGTCTTGTCTTTTCTATTGTTGGCTTCACGATTTACGGGGGAGCCTATTCATTTTACTACTTGACAAAGGGGGAGAAAAAGAGTATACCAAAGCGGAGATAATTCCAAAAACAAAATCCAAACAAATTTTTTTCAGGTATTTTGATATTTTGTTCTATTTGATATAAATATATTTTGGTATAGACTCAAGTTTGTCAATTATCAAAATGGGGGAGATTGTTGGCCCATTCCATGGTCACACCCGATTTCGATAATCAACATACACTTTAGTCAATACACAAAATATAGAAAATGCTGCTAATCATTTCAGGATTCATGAAATCATATTCAACGGACGATGTACCACATCAATCAAAGCGTCAATGTACCACATCAATCAAAGCGTCAACATCATCAAATCTTCTGAAGACTCAGTTCTCATTTTTTTATTCTGTATTTTATATTTTATTGAGTCTAGGAATTACTTTGTAAAATCAATTTTGGTAATACTAGCTTAGGGTTAAAACTGTCCTTATTTCAAAAGCCTACTTTTACCATTCGTATTTTCGTTTACAAATATTTCAAAAACATATTTCGAAAATAGTCTTTTCAAATGATTTTACAAATAACCAAAAACATGTTTGAAAACTGTTTTTGCAAAAGAATTTCAAATATCTCCTGACAGAACTCCAAGCCGAGTTCGGCCCGAGTTCGGTCCGAACTCTGACCGAGTTCGGTCAAGTTTGTATTCAAACTTCTGTTGCCTCCAAATCAGCGAGCAACGTCTCTTTGCGAGATATTTGCACCCGAACTCTGCCCGAGTTCTGCCCGAGTTCGGTTGGTGAAAACACCTATAAATAGAGAAGAACTTTTCGTTTCAAATCATCAATTCATTCTTCTTCTTCTCTTCTCCCCTACTCAAGTGTTTTCAAAATGATCTAAGATTTTCAAATCTCACCTACACATCTCTTAGCCAAAAGCCAGTACTATCTGAGTTGATTTAGAGTCTTTTGGTTACTCAAGAGTTGTAAAGAGGTCGTTCAAGTTTCAACAACTTTTCTGTTGTGGAGCTGGTCGTGCGCTCGTCACCAAGCACGATGTTGTGAAGCTGGTCGTGCGCTTGTCACCAAGCACGGTGTTGTAAGAGACTGCAAGCTCTCAGTTAAAGCTTGTGCCATAGTGGATTAACATCGAGCAAGAGTACTCGAGACTGGATTAGTCCTCTCAGAGGGATACCAGTATACATCGCTGTGTCACTGAGTTTGAATTCTCTATCTTTATTTACTGTCTCTTACATATCTGCCATTGTTTAATTTTTTAATTGGTGATTATATTCCGCTGCACACACGCACTCTATTCACCCCCCCTCTAGAGGTGCTCAACGATCCTACAATTGGGACATATTTTTACCAGATTTTAGGCACCTCTTGTTCGACTAGAACATGTCGGGTTAAAGGATTTTATTCTTTGCCTAACCTGGGTAACTAAGAAATGAGACTGAAGAGTTCAGCATGAAAGGAAGGATTCATAGGCAAAGAGATGAGGGTCCTTAGTAAGTGTATAAAACCTTTTTATGGAATTAGGTTAGGTAAGTGTAGGAGCTCTTTAAGTCATAACGACTAGCATGTACGGGTTGGTGTTTGGTGTTGTATAGGAGGCATGTTCCTACTTGGGTGGAATGCATACATCATATGCGTGACGTATCTTGCATGGATCATGGGCGTTTAGCTTAATTAAAAGAATGGGTCGATATTTGCATGGTTAATGTTTAATGGAATAAAAAAATGGTCCTCTATGGTTTATTCTAATGGAAAGGCGTCAAACATGTGGTGTTATTGAAATGGAGCATGAAAAGGTGTATTTGTGTGGGACACGTATGTACTGTATGTAGCTTGACTTGTCTAATTTACGAGGGTGAAATTTATTGGAAAGAAAAAGTTTGTGTTGTGCTTCAAATATCAAAGTCACGGTAGAGGGTATCAATTGATAGGGATGAAGATGGACGTTATGAACCACTAAATTTTTAGCCTAAGTAGAATCGATCTACCTCAATCATCTGCTAATTTAAGAACCCTGCATTCTAAAGAGGCTTGCCTATACCCTAAGAAAATTCATTTCTCGAAATTGAAGTAAGGCACGATTCTATAATAGAACGAAATTTGAAGAATCAAGGTTGCTATCTTTTACTGCAGTTATCTGACGTACGAGCAAAGGGATATAAAATATGATATAAAGATCGTGTCCCAACTCCCAATCAAATGTAGGAACGGTTATGAAGGGTATCTTATTGTAAGAGATAGAGTACACTAAGTTCATGGTTTTATCTAACCCATATGAATTTGTTAAATGTAGAAAGTACAGTAATAGGACTTCTAAGATCGTAAATTCCAAGAAGGTGCTTAATGTTATGAGGTACTTCTTATCGTAGTCATGGAATCTATGGGAAACCTAAGTGTTACTCATTTAACATTGCCCATGTACCGTATTTTATCAAGACAGTAGGAAGGTATTAGTCAAGCATAACCAAAAACAAGTTGGTACAACATGATTCCATTCATCTCATAACATAGGCTACAAGAGATATGATTACAAAATTTATGGAAGAAGAATTAGTAGACCAAGAGATGGGGACTACATAATAGGTATAAAGATCCATCTCATCAAGTTTGGGTTTTTTTATAGCCCAAATATGGCGATATGCAAAGGTGGGTTTAACTGGGTCTTAATGGATTCCCAAATGGGACATCGATCTTTGATTGAATGAATCGTAGGTTTTAATCTATATTGGCTAGGCGAGATGTTATAAAATCAATCTGGGCCATTCCTAGTAGGTTAGGGTAATCTTTTATAGGTTCCAAGTTAAGTGGTCGGATAAATTTTTTAGCCGAGTTGGTTAACCAGGTTCCTAAAGCCCGAGAATATGCCTTCTGTGACTTTTGTATTTAAGTAGGACAAGAAGACTCAATTGAGTGGCACACTAGTAGCACGTACATAGTGGACTTCGAGTAGATTACAATCATTTATTGGGTCAAAAGATTTGAGTCGAGGTTAGATCTCTAACTAAAGTCGAAAAGGACAATGGTATTATAGTAGGGGTTATAGCTAGCCTTTTTTACTTGAAAGTCGCATCATAAAAATAGAGTACAAGGAGACATGTTTGAGTGGGACATGATATGCCTACATGGAGGTGGGCTCATCTAGGTATTGAATATGAATTTTGTTTAAAGGTAACAACTGGTCTCGTGCTCCGAATATTAATGTCATGGTCGGGGACACCAAATGATCTAAATGGAAAGTGGGAGTTTACGAGGCACTAATTATCACCCTAATGGAACCAACTTATTCTAATCAATTGGTAATACTAGTATAACCTAAAATTTAGAAGGATTACAATCTACTCACTCTAGAAGCTATGATATAATTTTTGGATTAATGAGGTTAGGAGGATTTCAAAGTTGTGATATCGTGCTTGGGCTTTGAGTATAAAGGAATACTACACAACGTGATAGATAACGTGATGTGGTAGTTATGAATCAATTGGAAGGTGGTTCTCCAATTTTGAATAGATGGAACGATTGTGTATATACAGCTTTCATGGCTATAGGTGGTATGGCGAAATAAGGGGGACATTCTATGTCTAGCTTCCCTTAATACGGGCATTTATTTTTCTGCGGTAAGTAAAAGAGAAAAATAGTAAAGAGTTCAAAGGAGAGGGAATCAATGCGAATACAGGGTTCCAAGGGTGGTTGAACAGTCCAAACAGAGTTGTCAAGGCAGTTGTAGATGAGTTCATAGAGACACATATATCTCAATCCACGTGGGATAATCATATGAAGAGCGAACCAAGTACACTAAGGTTGATCAGACCATAATACATTGATTCTAATTAGACAATATGTTGGTGGGCGTACCCAATAAACATATGTCCTGAACAAGCTCGGTATAGAATAAGCTTGCAAAGATAGACTGTAATAGCGACATCAATCAAGGTAGTGCAAAAATATAAGTACGCGAGCTAATGATAAAAGCAGATATAAATAATTCAAGTTCCATAAGAATCTAAGTTTTATCCGGTGTTCGCGCTTACACAGTCGTCCTACTATCTTCTTTTCTCAGGCCTTGGTTGAACGAATGAGTCATGGATCGTTAAGCACTATAGTCTAGGTAATGTTCTTAAAATCCTCTTTAATGGGTCATAAAGAAAATGTGATGCTAGATTGTAAGGCATACTACCCAACTTATGGAAAAATCCAACTAGAGAGTGATTGAGTAATATAACACTTATAACTAGTATGAGTCATCTTCCTAACATCTTTATCAAGCACGAAGCAAAAGATAAGATTTACAATGGAAAGAATTCAAGCAGAAGAAAATCAAAGTAGTCGGACGAGAGTTCGAAAATGGGATCAATGGAGGAGATCAAGTATGTAGATGAGATACCTAGATTCTAATCCTATATGCAGGCTCACATCGGTATAGTAACGTAACCGAAGTGATAAACTCGACCTGCATGGGCCACCACAAAAACATATAACGCCCCAGTCCCAAAATACTTAGGACTAAGTGCATAGACATGCCAGTTCACAAATACGAAGTATACTCTAATATATGAAAACCTCGTATGTACACGTAAGCTGTGAAATACAGTAAACCATGACAACTAAATCTCATTCACAATAAGAGAATAAATATATAATGAAAATCAACACTAAATTATTATTTATACAAAAGTTGGGCGGAGATAGATCCACTACCAACCATTTTAAATGAGAGAAAAATGTACAAGAAAAGGATAGATAAAAATGGCTATGAATGATCCAAGAGCAATCATCCTCGATAGAAAGGGAAAGACCACGATCTTGGCTAGAGCACCTGTGAAACATCATAAAAGTACACACACCTGGAGAGATCACCAGGTCCTCAGAGGGATGTAACAAGATACAGGAAGAACATGCCATAGTAAACTGAATATATATAATATGTCACAAGTCACAAGTAAAGTAAAATAGTCCTAATCATACAAGGCCCAATATCTTATCATCGAAACTGTAGACTACCCCTACAGCCAAACAAGGACAAGGGGTAGCACACTAATCCGTGATGCGATATTGTTCCATGCTACTATTAGAACGAAGGTGACATGACATCAACTAAGGTTACTTAACCATTCTTGTTCATTCAGTTAAAAATAAACCTTTAGTCGCAAGGGCCCTGGCTATAAATAGGATCCGGTATAGTCCCCACTTCGGCACCAGTGACCAAGCGCATAACGTTCAAAAACGTCAGTGGCCAACCTAAGGGGGTAAGCATACCCATATCTCTAGCCGATACGACAAGGGAATGTTCTCTCCATCCGATGCACCTACCTAAGTCGCATCCATGACCATGTACCTCTACTAACTGCCAAGTCTCCTAGTATGCCTCTATTGACAGTTACACCTAACGCATGCGCACCGGTGATCAACCAACACGCAAGTACCTCTACATGCTACTCATCTCACAAATATCTCATGGTACAACTATGTCAAGGTTTATGAAATAAACTACAGATGGTAGTCCCTTAACTCTAGGTCTATCTGCATAATTTAAAGACAAGAAGAAAATAAGACTAGTACTTGCATCATGAATAACGAAAAGCAAGTTAGTAAATCAACTGGAAGACTAAAAATAAGCAGGCAAGAATACGCAATAACTAAAAATACAAACTAAATATAAGTAGTAAATATGGCAAGGTATCTTGCCTGAGGTTGTGTGCAAAAGGGCAAGATCCAATAGCTCAAACTGGCAAATCGATGAAGCAAGAAAGCCAAATCTTCCAAACGTTCTCGGATGCTGAAATAAACACCATGAATGTTTTTGGTATAAAAGATGTCTTGAAATGCCTCCCCAAATGTCCAATTCTGGACACAGGGCAAAATTATGATTTTGGGTCAAAATGATATCCGTCGTTGGATCCGTTTTGCACCGAAAAGCATGCCAGTACCTATAGTCTCTAAAGTTGTCAAACTAAATGTCTGTGGGTCCAGTTTGACGACATGAATCCAATTGTATCTCCAAAGTTGGATTTCGATGGGCCGTACACAAATTTGCCCGTTGGATTAGGTTGCCGGCCCGCCAAAAAGGCGTTATGGTCGACCTTCTCAGAATCGGACCAAACTTGGCATACATGACCAGAAACATAATACGGTCATACTGGCACAAGTTTCGTCTCGATTTGATGAACGTAAACAAAGTAATTAGGGAATTTCAAAAAAAGTTGATATGATGAATTTTGACGAAGTCCCACATGTCTACAAAGTTCCACATGTCTGCGAAGTCGATATGCACCTTTTGATGCTTTCGGTTCGTGATCACATCTTCCGGTTTGTCGAGACGGACTCCGTATCGAGGTTTTTCGGTATTTTTAAAACAGATTTTTTTTCGCAAGTTCAAACAAGTTTTAAACAGAATATAGGAATCTAGAAATAAAACTAAAAATAGGATCTTGGTCATGTATAGGTTGTCTATAAGGCTGTTTAGGTAGATTTCTAAAATTAACCATATCCTGGTCGCAAATCGACCGTAAACATGGGTGGTTGGGACAGTTCTGAAAGTTCAATAAATCGAGATTTTTTTTTCGATTTTGGAACTCGATTCATGTCGTGCACAAAGTGAAATAAAATAAAGTAATTGAAGGAAATTGAAGGTGTTTAGGTTGTCTATGCACCTATGAAGACGACACGCAAAATGGCGTAACGAGGCAACGAAAATGGTGCCACGAAGAAGGGTGGTTCGCTGCCTGTTGCTCGTGCTTGTTGTGGCCGATGTTGGCCTCGCCGCTGCGCCGTGGTCGCCGGTGGCCACCGTGGAAGCACGCGCGCACGTGGGGGTTGGGGTTGGGGTCGCCTGGGTTGCGGCTAGGGTTCAAAATTTATTTTTACACATATAAATACACGTACGTATATATATACCAAGGTCGGGTCGGCTCTTCTGGGCTCGGGTTACTGTTCCCTTGCGGGAACAGTAAAACTGGGTTTCTTTCCTCTTTCCTTTTTTTAACACACACACATATATATATATATATATATATATATATATATATATATATATATATATATATATATATATATATATATATATGTGCCGGCTCCCTTCCCCCTCGCGGTCGAGCCCCCTCCACCGGGGTCGAGTCCCCCTCCCCTTGCTCCTCCGGTGGAGCTCAGCCCCCCCTCTGCTCCCTCTGCCGAGGTCCAGCCCCCTCCTCCGGCTCCCTCTCTCGAGGTCGAGCCCCCCTCCCCTTGCTCCTCCGGTGGAGCGCAGTCCTCCCCTCCGTTCCTTCTGCCGAGGTCCAGCCCTTCCCCTCAGGCTCCCTCCGTCGAGGTCGAGCCCTCTCCACCGGGGTCGAGCCCCCTCCCCCTGCTCCTTCGGTGGAGCGCGGCCCCCCTTCTCCCTCCTCCGAGGTCGAGCCCCTGGCGCCGGCTTCCTCCCCCCTCGGCGAGGTCGAGCCCCCCTTCCTCCTCTGGCTCCTACCCCCTCGCGATCGAGCCCCCTCCACCGGGGTCGAGTCCCCCTCCCCTTGCTCCTCTGGTGGAGCGCAGCCCCCCCTTTACAGGCGTGGCCGCGCTTCTCTCGCGTGTGCCGCCCATTCACCCTCCCCTTCCTGGCTGCCGGACGCCCCGCTCCGCGTCGCATCCTCGGGCTTGGCGACCCTCCATCGGGCAGAGGGTCCGTCGACCAGAGAGCCCCTCGGCCTGAGCACCCCTCTGGCAGTTCGAGGCTTTGGACGACGTGCCCTTTCCCGCCCTAGCGCTGCACTCTTGTCTCTCCCCCTTGGGCACAACTTCCCCCGGCTCCGCCCTGTCTGCCCCGTAGACCGCCGCCTCGCCGCCGTCAGGTCGGGCTGTCTCTCCTCGTCGGAGCCCCCGCCCCTCTCTCGTTCTCCCTCGTCGGAGCCATCGCCGGAGCAGCCCGACCCCGGCCCCTTCCTTGCCGGATCCTCGCCGCAGTCGCCCCTCCTCGGCCTCCGACGCTCGCTCCCCGTCCCCCTCCCCTCCTACGTCCCCGCCCTTCCTTCCGCCCCCGCCGGCCGGCCTCCTCCGCCGGAGCTCACCCGGCTCCGGGTGACGCGCCAGGGCTGAGGGCCCAACGTTCCTTCGTGAAGCGCGCCCCTTCGGGCCAGCTACAGCCACGCATGCAACCCTTCGGGTTACGTGCCGTTGGACAGCACACCCGGTGCTTTGGGCAGTGTGCCCATTCCCCCTTAGGGCCTAGTGCTCATACAATTTCAAATTTCAAATTTTTTTTCGAAATTTTGCAATTTCCCCCTCTAAACTTTTGTATTTCCTAATTTGCATTCCAGGGCCCTTTTTGTGTTTTGCGACCCTGGAACCTGTACTGCTCGTTATGAGCCACCCTTTTTATTTAATAAAATGTTGCATTCTATATATATATATATATATATTGTATATATTGTATATATATATACATATATATATATATATATATATATATATATACAATATATACAATATATATATATATATATATATATATATATATATATATATATATATATATATATATATATATATATACACACACTAAAATAAATTCAAAAAAATTATCCAAAATTTCATAAAATTCACAAAATATTCCTAAGAACTTTTTAATAAATAACTTGAACATTTTAACCTACTTGTAACCTATATTGTAGCAATTTTGCTACTACTTAATTTTTCCAAAATAAATTATTTTTTAAATACAATATATTTTAATTAACAAATAAAACACTATAAAATTAAACTAAAATTTTCTTAAATTTCTACAAAAATAAAAATACCTTTCTGACATATTTAGTAGATAAATAATGGTTACAAGTTTATCTATATCTATATATATATATATATATATATATATATATATATATATATATATATATATATATATATATATATATATATATATATATATATATATTGTAGCTTTATCTTGCTACCAAAATATTAACAAATCTAGATTTAAAAGTCCAATAAAAAGAAATATTGTAAACTATATTAAGTACATTAAAATAAAACTTTTTAAAATTTAGGGGGTTTTCATTTCTAGAACCTTAAACTTTCTCATTTTTGAGCAAAATTTATATTTTCAGAGTAAATTACTCTAAATCAATACATTTTTCCCGAGTTCTTGATCTTAGTGGATTGGCATGCATTTAACTTGGCATCGTCGATTTGAATAAGTTCGAAGCAAAAGAATTTCGTTTGTGGGATAGAGTAGGAAAGAAGGAACCGAACCACCCACCAAGTATTTGATCGTGCCGAGAGTCGAAGTGCTTCGCAACATTCAAGTTTTAATTACGCGAGCTCCTGCAATGGCACCAACACTTAGTCAGAATTCCTTTTTTAATCCTTCGTTTTGAAATTCGTAGAATGCATTCAGAAAACGACGCAAAAATAAATTCATCAAAACTAAGCGGCAAAAGCTCAAAGAAAACCATACATCAGTCCGGTCCCATCGAAGGGACTCTTATATAGAGCTTACTCGTCGAGACACAGCCTGCTACATCTAGAACTTATTCCAACAGAAGTCGTTCTGTTAATTGGATCGATTCTCGTAATATTCGTCCAAATCGATTTGATCGATGCCACAAGGTATTATCATTTACCAAGATCAACGATCGAGTCAGATGGCCATCTAAGTTCCCAACCAATTTGACTCGGCGCAAGCATATTACGGAGTCCATCTTCTATCGGAAGTGGGGCACTACAATAGCCAATGTTGACTCTCTTTCAGAGTGTTGGTTGGCGCTGTACAAATTTCAAATTGCGCCTACTCTTTCAGAGTGTCGGCCAAAAAATCATAAATAGCGCACCCTTTATTCATTCAAAATGCACGATACACTATGTGTCATGATTCAAAAATAGTATGCATATTATCATGCTGCACAAAATAGGACTGCTTGATGCATGCGCAAAATATTGTCTGCCATATTGCATGCACAAAATAAGAGCTATCATTTTGCATACGCAAACTAGGAACTGTTATACACAAACTAGAAACTTAGAACTCTATGTATTACGATATCCATGATTTGTGCAGAGCTAAAAATCAATTAGATTTTCTTAATTATATAAGAACTTCTTTCATGATTTTAACTATTGTTTCTTTTTTTGCCTTTCTGCAGCGTCTATGATGATACCGAAAGCTGAGGTCACCGTTAAAGAGGATGTACTATCTTTCTTTGTTAAAGAGAAATTTGTGACCATTAAGGAGAAAATAATTCCAAAATTCAAAGTCACTGTTAAGGAGGAACCGACACATGAAGGTAGTGGCACCGGGAGCTCCAGTCACCCGGCTCCTATAGAGGACCTCGATCAGCTAGTGCCTTCATATGCACGATGGTTGAGGGAGTGGTACCTGCCCCAGCGTAACCATTCTCTCTTAATCTGGGGTTTTATCGACTTTCTTGTAGTCGCCATTCTTGGGAAAAAAATAAATTTTTTTGTCTCAATGTTTCCTGCTTGTATTTTGCTTTTAGTTTGTTTTCTCAAATGTAGTCCTTTACTCCTTTTTATGGAAAGAGGATAAAAACCTTTTGTTTGTTCGTGTGTCATGAACTTATGATTTTTTGGACTTATCATTTTTGGCGTACCTTGGTTTTTAGGTACAGATAATAAGTTAAGAGAGAGGACCAACATATTTACTCAGAGGTAGTGAGGACATGGTAAACATGGGGTTGGTAGTAGAGTTTTCTTACTCATAGGTATTGGACGTGACATATTTCTTAAAAATATCATCACTAATTATATATGTTCAGAGGTCCTGGACGTGACAGAATATAACTTGACGTGATGTTACTTTTGGGATGACGTTATCAGAGGTAATGTGGTAAGTCGTTGATACAGACGGTGGAATTCAGAGGCAATGTGTATTGACCCATTGGTCATATTCAAACCTAATTTTAAAATTAATCTAACCATGTCTAGATATAAGGGCTACTTGGACGACAGCTGAGAACTGCTACTGCTACCGTTCAAGACATGACGCCATTTTGTCGTATGAGTCTGTATTTCTATTATCAATATAATTTCACAATTTTTTGAGTCTAGGAATACAATATACACCGAGTCGTACTGGCAAATAGGCTACCCCAAAATGTTTAAAAGTATCCTGTGTTTTAAAAATAAACCTATTTATAAAAGCTCTTAACTGCTTGACTTTTCAAAAAGCCTAAAACCCAGTTTGCAAAACCTAACAAATCAACTCTGGACACCAAAAGAATTCGGCCCGAGTTCGACCCAAATTTGTTCCGAGTTCGGTTAGTGGATGTTGGATTTTGAACCCAGTCTTCCCGCAGTTACGGATGCAACGGCTATCTGTCGATATTTTTTCAAAGAATTCTGTCCGAATTCTATACGAATTCTGTATTTGAAAAACCTATAAATAAAGAAAATTTTCTACCATTTCAACACACCCTCTCTTCTCTTCTCTTCTCTTCTCATTAAGCCTACTACGGTATCCCAAAGTGTTCTAAGCTTTTCATTTTCAAATTCCAAGCCAGTTGCAATCCACTAGTCGATTTGCCAGCACTGTACGGTCTATAAATTTTAGAGTGATAGTAATCAGAGGCTTGATTGAAGAAAGATACTTCATAATTGAAGTTGGTCGAGTATTTAGGATAAATCTCGCATTGTAGAAGTTGCAAGAACTTCGCATGTGGATTTCAACTGGAAGCTGGAGTTCTTCCGACTAGACTAGTCCTCACAAGAGGGAAACCAGTATACATCCTTGTATTTGCATTTGCTCTATGATCTCTACTTTTACATTCTCATATCTGTTATATATATTCTATCATCTTGTTGCTAACGATTTTTTAAATAGCTAATTTTCTGCTGCCTACTCTATTCACCCTTCTAGAGTATAGCGCTTTACATCTCGTTCCTACAATTGGTATCAAAACGGGTTACACAGGTAAAGCGAGGTAACACTGTTATTATATTCTTATCTATACTATTGTTACTTAGATTATTATATCACACATGGCAACTGTGAAATTCATAAGTAAAGGCCAAGCCATAAACAGACCCCTACTGTTTGATGGTACCAATTACATACTGCAAAACACGCATGAGTTTCTTCTTAAAATCTCTAGATTTTGACTTATGGTCTATTGTGATTGATGGCTATAAAACCCTCCCTCGTATTCTTGTTGATGGAGAATTGGTTGAGAAACCCAATGACAAGTATACTGTAGCTGAAAAAAATAGTCCAGTCTTGACGCACGTGCTATTAATGCTTTGTTTTGTTCTTTAGACATAACTAAATTTAACAGAGTGTCTACTTGCACAACATCCAATGAAGTGTAAAAACTTCTTGAAGTTACTCACAAAGGCACAACTCAGGTCAAGGAGTTAAAGATCAGTAGACTTATTCAAGAGTATGAGGCGTTCAAAATGAAGCCAAATGAATCCGTCACTCAGATGTTTACAAGATTTCTGGATATTGTAAGCCCTCTATTTTCCTTAGGCAAGGAATACAATAACTATGAAAAGATTCGTAAACTACTACAAGCTCTCACGAAGAACTGGATCCAAAGGCTACTACAGTTATTGAAGGAAACAATCTCACTACTATGTCTCTTGAAACGCTCATGGGTAAGCTACTCACTCACGAGCTGGATCTTCAAGACTTTGAAGAAGTTGCACCAAAGGAGAAGATAATCGCCCTTAAAGCTCAATACAGATGATCTGTCAAAGAAGATTCTGACGACAGTGATTCTGACTCTAAAGATCAAGCTCTCATAGTAAAAAAGTTCAGGAAGTTCATGAGATTCAACCGAAGAACAAAAGAGAAAAATAGCAATAATAGCAACAATGAAGAAGATCCAATCTGCTATGGTTGTAAGAAGAAAGGACACATTAAGAAGGAATGTCCGACAGCATCATAATCAACCAAGAAGGAAAATAGATATAAAAAGGGTTGCCTGAAGAAATCAACATCCAGATGATATGCTAACACAAGCATATGGCATGTAAGTGAATCCAACGACTCAGAAGATGAACAATCATACGATGCTGTAAATGTATGCTTAATGGCATATGATTAGTTAAACACTGACCCCCTGTTTGATACATATGATAATTTTAACTTTGAACAGTTAGGTGAAGTCTTTAGTGACCTCTTAGGTGACTACAAAAAACTGTGTAGCCAATATCAAAACTCTAAGAAGGTACTCAAAGAGTACAAAGGTGAGCTTTCTTCTGTTAAGTTGCAATTACACGAGACCTACTAGCTAAGGTTAGAAGTAATGATAATTCTAGTAAGGTAGGTGAGCTTTCTTCTGTTAAGTTGCAATTACACGAGACCATAAGGCTATCCGAAGAGAAAGACAAGACCTTACAAAACTAAATGAAGACTTACTCAAAGAGAAAAAGTGTCTTCAGCAAGCACTAGTCAGAAATGATGCACTCAATGCTGACTATAATACACTTTATGACACTTCCAAGAAGTTGGAAATTAGGTTAGAAAAATAGACTAAGGTTGTTGCTTCCTATCCTAACACGTGTCACTTACTGAAACACCGGAACACTATCAAACCTAACACTGTCAGACCAAACCCAACCAAACCTTTGTCCAAGAAGACTAATATGCATGCATTCTATTACAAATATTCAGCTAGAAAACTAAGACCTACCAATCATGCACAACACACTGCATCTAACACTCAATATGATAGATGTCATTATTGTGGCACCATTGGTCATATCTCTCCTGCATATAAAGTAAGAAAACTAGTTGATTTGAAGATATGTGCAAGGATACCAAAGACTATATTTCAGGACCCTACAAGAAATGGGTACAAAAAGTTTTATCTGTAAATTCTTTTGTAAGTGGAACACCCTACGCATGCTAGAAGTAAATGGATCTTCGACAGCGGTTACTCACGATAGATGATCAGTGATGCTTTTTATTTGCAACACCGTCAAAGAAGAAAGAAGGATACGTCTCCTTTGGTAATAATCTTAAAGGGTATGCAGTAGGTATCGACAATATTGGTAAGGCTCCCTATCATGTGATTAAAGATGTCTGTCTAGTAACCGAGTTAATACATAACCTACTTGTTCGACATCACAAAAGGTTGAACGAATTTTTTGCTTATTGAACGTAAAAAGACCTATATACAGAGAAGAAAGTCCTAAACAGGATATTCTAAGTACAAGGGGAAGACCTGTGTACAGAGAAGGAAGTCCTAAACAGGATATTCTAAGTACAAGGGAAAGAGTTTCTAGGAAAGTGTGATGGTGGAGATCGAGCACTGCAGTGGCTCCTTTACTCCGTTGACGATCTGACGACGGGTTAAGCTTGCTCTGACTTTTTGATGTCTTTGATGGAACTCTAGGGTTGCCGATCAAGAGGATGCCTGGAGCTAGAGATTTGATATTCGGTGGTCTCCTTGGTTGAAGGAAAAATCTTTCTATTTATAGGGGGAGAAAGCACATATACGATGTGCATTAGGGTTTCAAAAATGAAAGGATCTGTCGTCATTACACGGTATGGACTTCTGCGATGCTGACACGTGGTGAACATTAAGATTCCCTTCAATCGAGATCTCTGGTGGTTATCAAAATAACTGAAAGAGGAGACACGTGGCGTGTGCCGATTTGCTTGTTCGGATACAACCGAGTAAATCTTGTAATTTTATCTCAGATTTAGATTCTGATTGATCCTCGTCTAAGATTCAAATCAATTTGATAAGATATCAATCATGATTGATCCCAATCCTATCTTTGAGAGAGTCGATTTAAGCAAACCGACTGGGTGGGACCATGCTTCCTGCACCTCTGGCGAGGTCTAAGTAATGCTACACTTCTAGGGCAACGAGTAGACCGTTCTTCTTGAGACAACGGAGTCTCTGTGCTTTCAGGCGACGAGTGGACTATGCTTCGAAGACGACGGAGCCACTGTGCGTATAAGCGACGAGAAGGCTGTGTTTCGAGTGACAAAGTCATTGTGCTTTAGGATGACGAGTAGGCTTCTGCTTCAGGTTGACGAGGTTACTATGCTTTTGGAGCGGTAGGCAGACTTGTATTGGATGCAATGGTATCTCCCAAGTCTCTGACGAAAGGTAGTTGAGCTTCTGGGTCGGAGCAGAGTGCTACGTCGTTGCAGTTGAGGTGGTGTGAAAACATCACCAGTCTGCGCCTGAGGTTGGCACAGTAATGTAGCTGCGCCTCTGGATTGAAGGTATTAGCTTTGAAGTCTTCTTTTAAAGAGCAATGAATGACCGCTCCTTAATGAACAACTCCCTCTTAATTGCCACCATTACTTGGAGAATTTCAAGGGGTCCTATGATAGTCTAGGACTTAGTCGAATAAACTTTATTTAATGAGGTTTATCGTGTTGAGTCCTAGGTTCATCCTATTAATGTGGGAACATTGACCATCGGCCATATGGCCAGTATTTTGGACCACTTTTGCCCTATATAAAGGGGAGTTTCTTCTGAAGAGCCACGTTTTCTTCTTCTTTTTGACCTTCAACACCATGCTGGATCCAGAATTAGGTTCGAGCGGCGGTTGGCCTTGCCTAAGTTGGATTTTGGTTAAGGATTCCTTCGTTCAAAGAGGCTATGCCTTCGTAGAAGAACTGTTGATGATCCTCGGAATGTGCTGGAACGCTTCTCATGAGAAGTCCGAACCTGGGCAACGTCTTAGAGGTCTTCGAGGTCCTGACGGCCTAGCATGTGGGTGGATGGCCAACCCGAAGAGCCACAGGTTGTGCTGTGCTCTGCCCATTCTGGGCTTTTGAGACATTTTGTGCCTTCTGGAAACCCGGGCCAATTGCTGCTTCAGGAAGTTGCTTGCTTCAGTCGAGTAGCTGATGCGCTTTTGAAGGGTTGTGCCTACAAGAAAGTCAAAATATACTTCAATGGGGATCAATCTTCCAGTATGCATACCGAGAAGAAGGGGGACTACTCTTTGACGAAGACTAAACCCTTTGTAGACTCCTCTAGGCTTTGCTGAATCTGTAATTGATTCCTTGTAGAAGAATAGGGTTGGTCCTTTATATGTAGCCTTGATGAGTCTGTACTAGACCTTTGTAGACATGATAATAAAAAAACTTTCTTCTATATCTTTTGTTTTGTCTTTTTAACACTATCTGCACATTTGTATTATTTGTGCTGTGGTGGAGGAATATTGTCGACTAAGATTTTTCATGCTTCTATACTACCCAGTGTAAGTCATTTGACCATGGTTATGGTGTTAACTTTGTCAAAGACAAATGTACTATAGTTGATAGCTCAGCTGGTAGTACTATCTTTGAAGGTATTAGGGAAGACAATATATATGTTTTCTATTTGTTAGAAAATGCTAACAAAGCACGTCGATGCTTAATCGCTAAAAATGATGAGAGTCAACTATGGCATATGAGACTCGGTCATACAAACATGGACACAATTTTAAGACTATCCACATATAAGTCCAAAAACGCTATAAGTACCACTAGACCTCTATAATTACTGCATATGGATTTATTTGGGCCTAGTAGAATTGCTAGTCTAGGTGGTAAGTTATATGTATTTGTAATAGTAGATGATTTCTCTAGATACACGTAGATATACTTTCTCACACGCAAAAACGATACATTGTCTGAATTCGTCTCCTTTTATAAGAAAGTTCAAAATGAGAAAGGATTCATGATCACTCGGATCCGAAGTGATTATGGCGGCGAATTTGAAAATACAGAGAAATTTTATGACACAGTTATTTGTATAAGTTCTCCTGCCCTAGGACTATACAACAAAATAGAGTTATGGAACATAAGAACATGACTCTATCTGAAATGGCTAGAGTTATGTTAAACCAGCTTAGTCTACCTAAATACTTTTGGGTTGAAGTCGTCAATACAACTTGTTATGTTCTTAATAAGGTTCTAATTCGACCTAAATCGAAGAAGACTCCCTATGAGTTATGGTTTGATAGAAACCCTCAGTTTCTTACTTCAAAATCTTTAGTTGCAAATATTTTACTCTTAATACTAAAGATAATTTGGAAAAGTTTGACGAAAAGATCGATGAATGTATATTTTTAGGTTATACGGCCGAAAACAAAGGGTACCGAGTCTTCAACAAAAGGACTATGATCATCAAAGAGTCAATGAACGTTACTTTTGACAAACTAAATCAACAAATAATCTATGATGGTGATGATGAAGACGTCAGTACACCGAGCACAGCACCTATAGAACCTTCAAGCACAGCACCTGTAGAACCACCAAGCAGAGCACGTACAGAACCAGAAGCCGGAACTAGCTACCTTGAAAGTCTGCCAAAAAGAATGAATTTTATGGCTGACCATCCCAAGGACTTGGTAATAGGTGAGATTACCAGGGGTGTAAGTACTTGTTCCTCTAATAGAGATATAGTTCATGTGTTGCATTTATTTTACTGCTAGAACCCAAAATTATTGAAGAAGCATGTAGCAATAATTTTTGGTTAGATAGTATGCAAGAGGAATTAAATAATTTGAATAGAATCAAGTTTGGGAACTTGTTCCCAAGCCCATTGATCATCCGATCATTGGCACCCGCTGGGCATTCCGAAATAAACTTAATGAGAATAGTTTAGTCACTCGTAACAAGGCCTGACTCGTAGCTCAAGGATACAACCAAGAGAAAGATATTGACTATGATGAGACCTATGCTCCAGTTGCGATATTAGATTCCATTCGCATGTTATGAGCATTTGTATATTTTCATAATTTCAAACTTTTTCAAATGGACGTAAAAAGTACATTTCGTAACGGTTTTATAAAAGAAGAAGTTTATGTAGCTCAATCTCTAGGATTTTCTGATTTCAAAAATCCTGACTATGTTTTCAAGTTGAAGAAAGCCTTATACGGTCTGAAACAAGTCCCTCATGCTTGGTACGATCGTTTAAGCTCTTTTCTTCTTGATTACGGTCTTACAAAAAGGAAGGTTGACACTATACTGTTTATAAAATCTTTGAAAGGAAATCTTCTTTTAATTCAGATTTATGTTGACAATATTATCTTTGGATCTACTTATGAGTTTCTTTGTCAAGAATTTCTAAAGTGTATGCAGAATGAGTTTGAATGAGCATGATGGAAGAACTCAAATTCTTTTTGGACTGTAAATCAAACAAACCAGCAATAGGACGTTCATTAATCAAGCCAAGTACAAAATAGGCTTACTAAAGAAGTTCGATCTGAAAATTGTCAAACCTCTTGGCACTCCAATGGCAACTTCAACCAAGCTTGATATTGATGAGCAAGGCAAACCGGTCAACATACGTAAGTATCGAGGTATAATTGGTAGTTTATTTTATTTAACTGCTAGTCGTCCTGATATAATGTTTAGTGTTTGATTGTGTGTACGTTTTCAAGATAACCCTACAGAATCATACATGTGCACAGACCTTAAAGGCACTTCTTCTGTCGGTTTATGGTATCCCAAAGCTACGTCCTTTGACCAAATCTGTTACTCGGATGTTGATTTTGCTGGATAAAAAGTAGATAGAAAAAGTACTAGCGGCACGTGTTATTTTTTAGGTATGGCTCTAGTCTCTTGGTTTAGCAAGAAGCAAAATTCTGTCGCAATATCAACTATTGAGGCTGAGTATATCGCTGCAGGACTTTGTTGTACACAAATTTTGCGGATGAAGCAAACCTTAGAAGACTTTGGTTTACAGTGTTCACACATACCCATTTTCTGTGACAACACTAGTACTATTAATTTGACTAAGAATCTTGTATGTCATTCTCGCACTAAGCATATTGAGATTTGATATCATTTTCTTAGAGACCATCAAACAAATGGAGATATAAACCTTGAATATGTAGACATAGAGAACCAATTGGTTGACATCTTTACAAAACTGTTAGCGGGAGATTGTTACAATTATTTACATCGAGAATTATGAATTTTAGATATTAATAATATTAATTAATTTTGTTTTATTAATTATTTTTAATATGCAAAAACTATTTTTGAGACAAGCCTACAAAGGGTCTGTCTGTCACTATAACCAATGGTACTTAAGCGTTCTCCTGTGAACCTCCGTTAGCTGGGACAGTATCCCTACTGCTAATTTGAGATAGTCATTGTGTAACAAAAATTAATTCATAAAAAATATTGATTATATTAATTGAAATTTAAAATAATTAAACTTGGAATTAAATAATTGAAAAAGGATTGATGAATATAAAGTAACATTGTTTTTGTACAAAAATTACCTCAACAGAACCCCAGGCGAACTCATACCGAATTCGGCCCGAGTTCTATTAGTGTCAGGTGCTTTTAAGTCAGATTTGAATGTGGCCTCTCCTATTCATCACCTTCTCCTCCTCCAAATAAAGCAACATTCGAGCCTGAAGCTCTACAAACCCTAGCTTTTTTAAACTTCAATTTCTATTAAATCCTTTGGAATTTTCTATCCAAATTTTGCATTCGTGCATGAAATCTCGTTCTCTTCCACATAATCAATTTTCAGAAGGTATAACTTCCTCCTTCTCTCTATTTTAATTTCGTAGATTTCTATACTTTTTTAGAAATTATGTCTAGAATTCACAACCCCTTCAATAGAAAGAAGACGACGGCTAGTGAAGAAGCCTCGTCTTCGAATCCTATCCAAGGATCGCTTTTTTCCTGTCCAATCGGACGACGGGGCGTTCAATAATTTTTTTTTCAAAACTCATGATCAATCCTTATTATGGTATACAAATTTCTCAGTTCGTAACATATGTCCCGGCGTACCGATCAAGCGGACTATCTTTCCATCCTACAGAACTTATTTTGAAGCATTAGGATTGCACAACCTTGTTACTCACTCATTTCCTATTACAACCAATCCTATTCGATTATTTTACAGCAATTTCACCCTTGACACTTTCAATGTTAAGAGCCATGTTGCTGAATTGATACTCAATTCAATGATGCCGACCTAGCAAAAATCCTTGATATTCCAATTGAAGGTGCTCTGCTAGACAATATTACTGAATTTGAATTTCTCGGAGACACGAATTTAACCAGTATGGACACACACAAAAAGAAAGAAGAAAACACTGTCTTTTCTTTTTATTGGCACAAGGCACCACAAATCGAGTACGCCTGAGAGATCCTGTGCTGAGGATCCCCGAGTACAAAAAGAAGAATTCTGGGGAATGGGACGATGGAGATCGAGCGGCAGTTGCTCCTTTACTCCGTTGACACTCCGATTACAAAAATGGGAAAAAAAACCTAAGAAAATTGCTAACTTTCGGCTCATTGGCAAGAAGTGCAGCAATTTGGCTCTTAAAAATGCTCTCCGTTCTGTCTGTTGAAGAGGGAAGAAGCCCCCTTTTATAGTTGTTCTTGGGCTGGAACGATGTTATGCGCCTACATGAAGAGACACGCTGGTTCTTATGTGGGCGCATGGTCCTGCTTTGGGCGCATAGGTGTAGGTGCATACAGGCTGCGAGATCGTGGGTTGGTCGTGTTGTTGACATGGCTGCATGCTTCGGTGCATGACTGCTCATGGAGACTGACATGGCCATGCGCTTTGATGCACGTTCTGATAGTGGCTTTGACTGAGTCAGGCTTGGGCACATAGCCAGGTCTCAGGCTATGCGCCCTCCTTTCAGGGGAGCTAGTCTTGGGCGCATGGAGTTATACTTGGACTGGGCGCATGGAGCTTCATTTAGTGGGCGCATGGAGTCGAACAAACTGGGCGCATGGAGCTGCTTTGACTTGGGTGCATGGGGCTATGTTTGCTGAAAATTTTTATGCTTCTACAGGACCCCCTTTAAAGTTTTCGACACTTGAGCAATTTCGGAATACTTTGAAAGAAGCAGGGATCGTCTTCTCACGAGGCAATAGGCACATTGTACGGCTCTTCTCCTGGGCGCATAGTATTTTGGCCAGCTTGTCAGGAAGATACGACTGTTCAAATTTGCCTCGAAATCTGAACTAGCAGATTCATTGGAATAGAATTTGAAGCGGTCCATCCTTTATACACCGTCCACGTCAGCAAGAGACAGTCGTATAGTATGTAGAGAGCTGGTCCTTCACGTAGGCGCATAGGCTGCAGTGGGCGCATACACCATAGTGGACACATAGAGTATGTGGGCACATAGGAACTGGCCCGTGCCTATAAATAGACCCTAGAGGAGAGAGAAAGTTCATTATTCCTTTTCTCTTTAAAATTTTCAGAAAACTCTTCATCTTCTTCCTTTGAGAATCATATCTCCCAAGGCCGCCAAGAGATCTGCGAAGGGCAAGGGGGCTGCGTCAAGTAGCTCTTCTCCTTCGGAGGAGTCCTCAGCAGTCCAGGACCCAATTTTGGGTGAGGGCGTGCTTCAAAAAATGAAGTCTCGAGTGTTAATTTACGACTCTCAAACTTCTCTTCTGACAGGGCGCTTGCGCCTAGGGCAACATACTTCTGTGAGCATTACTATACACCCACAGAAGTCATGCGCCAACACTGTGGTGTGCTATGCGCCAAGTGCTGCCATGTTTTGCGCCCTCTAAACTGTGGTATGTTATGCGCCCACGCACTGTTTAATATATTATGCGCCCGCACGTCTTGTTTTGGGCGCATATCCCATTGGGCACATAGGAGCCTTCAGGACAGTTTTTTTTGCAGTTTTCTAAGTCTGACTTTCTTTCTGCCTATTTTGTAGGGATCTGGCTAGCAAATTTCTCCAGGATCGTTATCGAAAATTTTAGGCACGGTGAAGATACAACACTTGATGTACACATCAGGGAGCTCAGGACTCTTCGTATTTTGGACGGGTTTCGGCTAGCAAATTTCTCCAGGACCGGCATCGGCGATTCTGAGCATGGTGAAGATGCAACATTTGACGCACACATCAGCGAGCTCAGGACTCTTCGTATTTTGGAAGGGTCTTCCTCAGATGGTAGGAAGAGCCTTTATACATCGAAGGGTCGGACGGTAGTTGGGCGTCATCGTAAAAGTTCTGCTTTCACGGTCCTTCAAGTTGGTAAGAGCAACACTAGGGATGTTGTTTTGAAGGTATGGTCCCTTGAAGAAGTGGGCCTACGACGCCCGCCATATGGGGGAGAGGAGAACATCATTTGTAGATGTTTTAGCATGCTATATTTGCCCTCCTCCGTATAGCTTCTTGAAGGTTCAACAGCCTTATTTACTTGTTCAGTAGTAAAACATGACCTCCTTCACGGGCCACAAGACCACTTTTCGACGAAAATATGGTGATGCCAGGCTGATCAAGCTATGTGTTGCTGACGAGTAGCAAATTTTCCCTTCTTTTGGGCATCAAATATAATCTCCTACTTTTTGCCTAAGCGAAAGAGATGAAGAACTTTTTGTTTTGCTCATGAGATGTAGTCCTGTGAATATAACTGATTTTGAATAAACAGAATACATTCGCTCCACTCTTTGCTTGTGATATCTGCGGTACTTATATTTAGAGAGCCAAATACCGCATTTGTGTAAAGGGTATCTCGCTGGGGGACCACCCTCTCTCCTTCTCTTTTTTTTTGGCCGTCACGGCTCTTGTACCCTTTCTCCGTCTTTCGATAGACGTTTAAGTACTGAATAAAGAATCTTTTTAGAAGTGAGTGTGGTTTTGTGTTATATCGATGCTAGAGGTAATGTGGACGTAGCAGGGACATTTCTGATGGATATTCCGCTGGGGAAATTTTATGTGGACCTATTATCCATTTTATATTCGAATGATTCGAACATAGATAATAAGTTGAATGAAGCTGCTACTAGAGGTAATATGGACGTAATAGCAGAGAATGTTCTATATCTGACCAGAGGTAATATGGACGTGGAAAGATATATAGCATTTGGGAGGAGTGGATAGTTCAGAGGTAGTGTGGACATGACTATCTTTGATGAATGCTTTGCTCAGAGGTTATGTGGACGTGGCAAAACATCTGATCATTCCGCTGGAGAAATAATTATCAGAAAATAATTCAGAGGTAATAGGGACGTAATTTATTTTCGTCAAACCGAGTTTGGACGGAGTCAAAAAATGAAAATGATTCCATTGGGGAAATATTTAGAGGACCTATTATCCTGGGCGTATTCAAGACTCTTGAAATACGGATAATAGTTAGATAGTTTTTTTTGTATGAATCATATAAACATCACACTGTACATTTACATGACTGAACGTATGTAAAAATTATGTAAAAGAGGTTACACATAGTATCTCTTCAGGAACTTGTTGTTGATAGGCATCATGAGCAAGTCACCGTTAGGCTTAGTCAGTCGGTACGCACCGTTAGAATACACCGATTCTATGATGAAGGGACCTTCCCATTTAGGCTAGAATTTCTCTTTTGTCTTGTGTGTCATAACCATCGGTCTTCTTACTGCTAGGACCAGATCGCCGACTTGGAAGATCCTTTCCTTCACCTTTTTGTTGAAAGCTCTGGAAAGCGTGCTTGGTATAGCTCAATACATTGTTGAGCTAATAGGCGTTTTTTGTCTAGCGCTTCGAGCTCTTGGAGTCGCAGACGGTAGCTCTCTTCAGTAGTCAGCTCGCTGGCTAGGGCTACCCGGAGAGAAGGAATCTGGATTTCTAGAGGAAGAACTGCTTTGCTCCCGTAAACCAGAGAGAATGGCGTACTGCCTGTTGGAGTCCGGACCGTTGTGCGATAGGCCCATAGACATTCACCGAGCATCTCGTTCCAATCGTGCTTGTTTGAAGACACAAATTTCTTAAGAAGTTTTATATTGGTTTTGTTGAAGGCTTCTGCTAGCCCGTTAGCCGCTGGATTGTAGGCAGTAGAGGCTATGTTCTGGATTCGATTCTTATCGCAGAACCGATAGAACGCATGGCTTGCGAACTGTGGGCCATTATCATGGATGATCCTGCGAGGTAGGATGAAGCGGTAGATGACGTAATGTTTGATGAAACTGATCACGTTTGATATCTTCACTTCAGTGGGCGGTATAGCTTTCGTCCATTTGGAGAAGTAATCAATTATAGCTAGGATGAACCGATGTCCTTTAGAGGATGGCGGGCTGATTGGTCCTATCACGTCCATACCCCAGGCTTCAAATGGCCAAGATGCTGTCGTTGGGTATAGAAACTCCGAAGGTTGGTGAATAAAATCCGTATAGAACTGGCAAGCTCTATACTTTTTTGCATATTCAACAGCATCCCCTATCATTATGGGCCAGTAATAACCTATTCGTTTGAGGCGATCTTGTAATTTGGGGCCTAGTTGATGTGTACCACAAACTCCATCGTGAGCCTCCCGGAGTGCATGCTTGGCTTCTGTGTCTGATAAGTATCGTAACAGTAGCCCGTTATAAGAGCGTCGGTACAGCATCTTGGTAGCTGTGTCGTAGTAGAATCTGAAGGATCGCCTTTGGATGGATACTGCTTCCTTCGGGTCCTCGGTGGGATTCTATAGACAGCGTAGTCTATGAAGGGAAATCTCCGGTCTTTAGCGTCGACGTTTGTTTTCGCTGCGTAACTGTAATGAATATGCAAGGCATCTTTCACACAGAATAATTCTCGACTAGACACTATGATCGACTGCTGAGTATTGGTAGGAACGGTCAAGGAAGCAGCAAGATCGACTAGAGCATCTGCTTCTATATTCTGTAGTCGAGGCACGTGCTCGATGAAGAATCCAGTGAAAGTAGATGCCAGCTCAATTTTTGCTCGGTGGTAGGGGATGAGATCTCCGTAGCGAACTTCGTAATCCCCTCGGACCTGACTAACTATTAGCTTGGAATCGTCGTAAGCCTCTAGAAAGTCAACTCACAGTTGCTTTGCCAGTTATAAGCCGATTATTAGGGCATTATATTTGGCTACATTGTTGGTGCATGGTTCCACGAGAGAATATGTACGGTGTATGACCAGATGATCAGGTGACACAAGCACAATGCCTACTCCAGCCACGATATTTCCTTTGGACCCTGTTCTTGATGCGCAGTCAAAGAATATTCGCCAAATAGGGATTTTTTTAGTTGCAGTATTAGACTCCACCACTTCATCGGGGATTTCGTCGTAGAGTTTGGACGACTCCTGCACCGGATGAGCTGCTAGGAAATCAGCTAATGCTTGACCTTTTACTGCCTTCTGAGGGACGAAGATCATATCATATGGGGTCAACAGCATTGCCCATGTAGCTAAACGGGAATTGAGAGAACCCGGCTTAGTCATGAGTATTCTGAGAGGGTTGACTTTGGATATGATGTGGATAGTCTTCCCAGACACATGGTGACGTGTCTTTTGGATGGCAAATACTAGTACGAGGCATTCCTTCTCCACTGGTGTGTATCTGTGCTCGGCACCCACCATTGTGCGTCTGAGGTAGTACGTTGCATGTTCATGGCCGCCTTCGTTCTTCTGAGCTAAGAGGGCGCCAAGGGAATGATCTATGGCGCAGACATATAGTAAGAAGGGCTTCCCCATTATTGGGGCTACCAGTACTGGAGGGCTTGTAAGATATGCTTTGATGTCGTCGAATGTCCGTTGACATTATTCAGTCCAGACAAAAGATACGCCTTTCTTCATGAGCTGAGTGAATGGTTGACACCTTCCAGAGAAGTTCAAAATGAATCGTCTGATGTAAGCTAGCCTTCCTTGTAGTCCGCGTAGCTCTTTGAGATTTCTTGGAGGATGCATGTCGAGAATAGCCTTCACTTTCTCCGGATCCAGATGTGTACCCTTTGAAGTGATGACGAAAACAAGAAACTTGCCGCTGGAGACTCCCAGAAAAGACATTGTTGGATTCATCTTGAGTTGGTGTGCATGTATTAGTTCGAACACCGTTCTCAAGTCTTGGAGGTGGTTGCCCTTGAGATAACTTTTGACTGCAATATCGTCTACGTAGCACTCCACAGTTTTGCACAAATGATCATGAAAAATTATGATCATGGCTCGCTGGTATGTTGCCCCTGCATTCTTCAATCCGAAGGGCATCACCGTATAGCAGTATACCCCCAACGGTGTTCGAAAAGATGTGTACTTTTCGTCGTCGGGGAACATCTTGATCTGGTTGTAGCCTGAGAACCCATCCATAAAGGACATCCGTTCGAAGCCGCAAGTGTTGTCAATCATTACGTCGGTGATCGGTAGAGGGAACTCGTCTTTCGGACATGCATAGTTTAAATCACGGTAGTCGATACAGACTCGAACTTTACCGTTCTTTTTTATGACTGAAACGATATTAGCAACCCAGTCGGGATGTTGTTCCTCGCGGATGAATCCACTGGCGATGAGCTTTTTGACTTCATTCTCGATGGCTTCCATAACGTCTGGTCGAAATCGCCGTTGTTGCTATTTTACTGGCTTAGCTTTAGACGAAGTATTCAGGCGGTGCACGACGACTTTAGGGTCCAAGCCTGGCATGTCTTCATAGCTCAATGCGAAGACGTCGATGTATTATCTTATAAGTTGTATAAGAGACTGGCGTTCTTCGTCAGATAAGCTTTTACTGATGAAGATTGGTTTGAAGGATGTTTCATCTCCTAGATTAACTTGGATGACTTCGTCTTCGGTAGGTGGTTCCCGTTGTTCGAAGCGCAGCTCCCACCTAGTGTCCATCTTTTGAGCCCATTGTTCGAGTTCGATTGATTGGACATCGTCTGTAATTTGGTCGACGGAAACCATGTTTATGGATAGAGTTGCTTTGAACATGTCGCCGATGCTAGAGTCTGAGTCCCAGAGGGAGGAATCAGAAGAATAAGAACAATGATCTGCTTCATCATCTGATCTTTCAGGAGTTGTTGGAGGAGAGACATAGCCCAAACCAACACCGTTTCGTTGGTAGTAGTTCTCGGGTTTGTCGGGAGGCGCAAAGTGTCGTATTGGCAACCGTCGTCCTCGGCCGTAATTTAGCCCTTCGTCGCTTTTGATGTCATATCCCATATTCTGGATGATATTCTTGGCCTGCCAACTATACCGAAAAAGTTGTATTTTCCCAGAGTCATAGTCAGCTTCTTTGTTGTACTTGGGAGGAGTAGAGTCTGGAACGAACTTTCTCTCGCCAATTATACGACCGAAGATTATTAGCTCTTCATCTTTCTTTCTGGCTGGAATGATAAAGTAGTGGATATCTTCTGGGTAGACTTTTTCCCGTAGGTGAGGCATCGTGACAGGCATGCAGAGGTGTGGTCCTATGCCGTTCTCTAGGGCGTATATCGTATCTATGTAATGGTTTACAGATTTATAGACATCGAAGTAATTCAAAGATAAAGCTTTACGAAAGAAATACGCAAGTTCTTCTTCAGGGATAACATCATCCGCTGAAGGTACATTATTCTGAGTATTGATATACTCAATGAGAGGGTCATCATCTGGAAGAGGAGCCACAGTCTTGGCCGAGTTCACCACATAGGGTAGTTCTTCAGGATTGGGAGGATGGACATCAGTAGGTTCCCTCTTGGGTGTTTTGTTGAGAGTGATGGTCAATGGTTTGACTTTGTAGGGTTTTTTCTTCTTCACCCAGATTGTGAGAGACTTTGGGGTACTTTTTGGAGTAGTACGTCCTTTGACTCGGACAATGATGGGACCACCGTTGGGGGATGGAGGTGCTTCCGCTTCATTGTCAGCTTCATTGCCATCATCCTTGGGGGATTGAGATTGGTAAAGTACCGAATCTCCATAGTAAGCTTCGATGCCCTTGAAAGGATCGACGTCAGCAAACTCTGTCTTCACGACACCGTCGCTGTTGACGTACTTGAAGCACTGGTGAAGTATGGAAGGGACGATCATGTTCTCATGTATCCATAGACATCCCAGCAAGACGTTGTAGGATACATTGGCATCGATCACATAGCAGGAGACCTCCGTTCGGAGATCACCGATCTGGCATTTGAGATGGATCTTGTCCAGCGGATGGCTTTGACCAGCATTGAAAGCCATGATAGTTGTGTTGGTTGCGGATAGCTTGTGCAGAGGAATTCCCAGGGTTTGAAGCAAGCTTCTAGGAATGATGCTGAGGAAGGATCCTGGATCGATGTGCATGCGGTCCACCTTGATCGCCCCGATATACCCTGTATAGTACAGAGGTTTATCATGACGATTATTTTTTAGTAGCATGTCCTCCTGTGAGAAGGTGATGTTGGGCACCACTTCTATAGTACTGTGACAGCGGGGGCAGGAGACAGGATCTTCAACGGAAGCTTTGACCTCAGCGAGGTAAGAGTCGGCATGTAGCAATGCCTCACTTAAGGCCTTCCGTATTTCTTTGGAGAGTCGCAATAGATCGAACAGAGACAACCTGGCGGGTGTATTGGCTAGCTGAGCCAGTATGTCAAAGTTGTAGGATCGATCCATGCCTTCTGTAGCTGGCGCCTTTAGAGACTTGTCAAACCGCGTCTCCTTCTGTTTGGATGTGGTTTGAGGCTTGGACCGACCGGCTTTTGAGCTTGTATGGGTAGCAGGAGCTTAAGAAGGCAGTGCTTCTTCTTGTGCGGGATCGTACGTCCGAAGATAAGTCTTCCCCGATCACGTCTCGCCAGATAGAACCTCGTAGATGGGGGAGGATACCATGTGGCATGGCTTAAACGTCTTGCCCTTTCTTACTTTGGGAGGTGCTACCCCCTGCGTCACTTCTTAGACAAGGTCCGGATGGACCCACATGATCTCAACACGTCCAATTGTGAGTGGGACCAAGGTTGAGTTGCGAGCTGGTGGTAGGTTGATGATTCTATTATTGCCTTGGGGATCGGGACCATGCCGTCTGGGACTTCTGTAGGAGGAAAGTCACCAAACTGAAGAGATATCATGTTAGCAGATACGACCTTGTCTTCAGCTTCGAGATTGATCACTTGGCTGTCGATAATCTGTTGTATCTTCTTCTTCAGGACGATGCAGTCCTTAGTGGAGTGATGCACGTACTGATGGTAAAGACAGTACTTGGGATCATTGAGTTGGCTCGCCTCTACAGGACGTCGTGGTGGGGGCAATGTCAGCTTATTACCCTTCGTCAATGTGTGGAAGATGGTGATGACATTGTCTTCATCGAATGAGAAGGTTTCCTTAGGTTTGTCGGAGGCGCCTTGAGAATCGAAAGCTCCTTTGGATGTGTCGACCTTCAGGACTTCTTTCCCTTTACCCCCACGAACAGGGATAGTCTGAGGATGCTTGCCTTTGTCCTTAGATTTGGGTGTCTTCAGCCCCAGTAGTTCCAAGTTAGGAACATCATTTTTAGCAGCATCAGCGGCCCCAATGAAAGCGGGCCATGTACCATACTTATGTATACTTAGACAAAACTTTGTTGTATGAAGAAAGTTATGTCGACAAGTATCCATATGTTCTAATTCTGGTATGCCGAAGGGCATCTTCAGTGTTAGTCGACTGAAGCGTTCAATGAAGGCAATGACAGATTCAGTCTTCCTTTGCTTGGTATCGATGAGAGTGGACATACTAACATGCATGCCACTCTCGTAAAACCTGTTGAGGAATAACCTCTCCAAGTCTTTGAATGAATTGATACACCCTTCAGGCAGACTGCAGAACCATTCGAAGGCTATCCCCTGCAAGGTGCTAATAAACAGCTTTGACAGGAATGGATTATCTCGGGGCAAGTACAGAGTTTGTGTGTTGAAGTACGTCATGTGCTAACAAGGAGAAGTCAAGCCGTCGAATGAGTGCAGCATCAGCGGCTTATATTTAGGAGGGCATGTAGCGTTCTCCCACTCAGGAGGATACGGTTGAGATATCCCCATATTCTGCAGCTCATCTTTGTGTGAGATGGTGTCGAGGCGAGCAACTAGGGAATCAATTGAATCCTGTTGATTGAGCAGGTGTTAGGAAACAGCCGTTGAGCGGTTGTCAGGTGTTGTCGACGAAGGACCACCCCCAGTATTTGCAATATTTGGAGGAGGTACAACAGAATGATACTCCTTTTGTAGGACAGGAGGGTTGTTGCTGTGAGCCAGACTAGCGGGGGCTGAGGCATTTTGCTGAGGTGGAGGAACTGCTCCAGCAGCTTGGACTGCCATGATACTGGTAAGCATATCAGTGATCTTGGCGAATGTTGTTTCGAGACCCTCTAGCCGTTTACTAGTCTGATCACTGGCTTCTTCAGGTTTTTCTCCGTCCGTCATGTACGTAGATAGAATGCGAGGATGAACAGAGGAAGCAGTACAACTGGTGCTGATACTGTCTGTCTCTGAGTGGATAAGTCATTTATCTTCAGGTAGAGGAGGTAGATAGTCGCCATCCGATTCAGAGGGATCATCGTCCTCTGGAAGGTTACCCCCAGTATGGGGGTCATCTGCTTCAGATTCTGAGGGAATGCTACCCCCGGCTTGGAAATCTTCGTCATCTATACAGAATTTTACCTTTGATCGAGTGTCCATGTAGACTCCTTCAGGTGTGACAGCCTGTTGGCCATCTGTTGGTCAACTTCGTCTTCTCCTTCTCGTGGAACTGAGAGAGAAGGTTGGATTGGTAGTCCATCGTCATTGATTGGGACTTCCGTAAGGGGGACCCTATGAAGCCATGTTAGATGAGACACATAGTGGCTTCTCGTCGTCAGAGAAGTACAGCCGTCGAAACACGGACTTTCTCTGAGGCACTCTTGTTACTTTAGAGCAACAACAGTTGATAACAATATTAGCGCACGGAAGTGCTCTATGAATTGTTATGTTCTCCCTCGCTTTACGCTTATGATTTATCATGTCGCGCAAGTCAGCGAAAGGGAGTTTTGTCTTACAACCCATATTGTATGCATCGCCGATCTTTACATACGGGTTCATAAGGAGAGTAGGCGCATCCAGACTTAGTTCATGTACAGGGGCAACCCCCACACCTAAGTTCTGTGATGTCCTTGAAGACAACCCCGTGCTATACGCGTTGGGACCTGTCTTTTTGCTGTGGACGCATAGGCCCTGGAGACTGGGCTTGGGCGCATGCTTCTTGACAGCATGTTTCAGTCGCCTTGATGTGGGCGCATAGTATGGATCCAGAGAGCCCGGGCGCATAGCCTTGGGCGCATGACTCTGAGTGCCCAACCTGTTGAAGACAGAAGTGTTCTGGTTGGGGCTATGCGCCCAAACACTCCCTTGGACACATGGCTTTGGGCGCATGCTTGGTGGAGCAGCACTGTTTTCTTCCAGTTCCGTCTCCTTCGTTCGTGAGCCTTGCCGGGTCTGGCCAGAGTGCCGCACACCCCGATCCTTGGCATCGTAGTGTTTTCCTCTGCTAAGTCTCGAGTGTTGAAAACTTTGTTGTTGGTTGTGGAGGGAAGAAGTCACTGGGTGTAACACCCAGTCCCAAAATACGTAGGACTAGGTACATCGACATGCCAGCTGTATACATACGAAGTATACTCCAATATATGGAAACCTCGGATGAATACATAAGCTGTAAAATACAGTAGAACCATAATAACTAAATCTCATCCACTACATAAATAAATGATATAAAAGCAACTTTGAATTTGTCATGTATATAATCGTTGGGCGGAGACAAAGAACACTACCAACTATCTCAAACAAAATGTACAAAAAAATGATCGATAAAATAACGAGGCGAACCAAACGCAATCGTCTTCGAAAGAATGGAGATGATCACGACCTTGGCTAGATCACCTGCAAAATCACAGAAGCACACACCTGGAGAGATAACCAGGTCCTCAGAGGGACGTAACAAGATACACAAAGAATATGCCATAATAAACTGAATATATAATATGTCACAAACCGAAATAAGTGACAAGACGACAATAAGGTAATCTAACCGTACTACAGTGTTTATGCAGTTAAGAACAAACCTCCAACGCATGGGCACTCTGGCTCATTAACAGTAATCTCAGGTATGGCCCATCAGGATACCAGGGACCTCAAAGCATAACATTCATCGAATGTCAGATGCCAGCAGTAAATCAGTATCAGGATCCAGGACCGTATCTCCCGCGGAGATAACCGACAATAGGGAAGTGCATACTTGGCCCATACATTAAGGAACTGTTCCTCCCACCCAATGTCTAACAGAGTCACATCCATGTCTCATATACCTCTAGTAACTGCTAAGTCTCCTAACATGCCTCTATTAGCAGTTAGCCCTAACGCATGCGCATGGGGGATCAGTCCACACACAAGAACCTCTACATGCTACTCAACTCACACATCCTCGTGGTACAACTGTGTCAAGGTATATGCAATACACTACAAGCAGTAGTCTCTTAACTCTAGGTCCACATGCAAATCAAAGGATAATAACAAAGTATATCTAATATCACTGAGCAGACAGTAAACCAGGAACGGTAAGAACTGGAAATAAATGAGCAGTGATATGTAATAAAATATAAACTGAATATAAACAGTATAATGGCAAGGTATCTTGCCTGAGGTTATGTGCAAAAGAGAATAATCCAGTAGCTCGGACAGACAAATAAACGAAGCAAGAAAAGCCAAATCTCGCAGATGACTCCGGATGCTGCAACAAACATCACGAACGAGTTTGGAATATAAGATATGCCTAGGAAATGCCTGTCCAAAAGTTAAATTCTGGAACAGGAGCAAAATCGTAATTTCAGGTCAAAACGATGTCCGCCGTTGGATCCGCTTTGCACCGAAATGCGTGCCAATATCTACGGTCTCTAAAGTCGTCAAACTACATGTCCACAGATTTGTTTTGATGAGGCAAACCCAACGGTATGTCCAATTTTGGATTCCGGTGGGCTATGCACAAAATCGCCCGTTGAGTGGGATTGTGGGCCCGCCAAAATAGCATCCCGATCAACTGTCTCAGAATCGGACCAAACTTGGCTCACAGGACAAAAAAAATATTTCGAGACCAATCGCGTAAGTTTCATCGTGATATGATGAGTGTGCACAAAGTTGTGACTTAATTTGCAAAGGGTCGATACGGGGTATCTCGACGGATACGCACTGATTTCGTCGCGCACGTGCAACGAAATCGGGTTCCGTCAGTTTCCACACGTCAACAACATCCATACGCGCCTTTCGATGCGTATAGTGCGCGACCATGTCGCCCGGTTTGTCGGGGCGTACGCCGTATCGGGTGTTTTTCCAATTTTTGAAAACAGAATTTACAATTTTTCGTGAAACTTTAACAACTAGTAACTTTTTACACACTAGATGAAAAGTGAATCCAGAAGGTGCTTTACAATCTCGGTTATGTTGTCTTTGACTGCCTTCAATTAGTTTTTATGAAAGTTTAATGGACAGCAAGAAAAGTGGCCGACAAGTTGGTGTTTCAAAACAGTTTTTAATATTCAGAAAAGTGGGTTTTTTCTCCAACTTCGTCTCGATTTTTCGAGCAATTTGGATGGCCATGTCGAAATCCACCTGAGGGATCTCGAAGAGGGTCATGAGGGTTTTCTACACGAATTTACGGATCTAAAAACGGACTTAAATTGACAGAGAAATTAATCGGAGAAGTGGGTTACCTAAAAGTGGGAATCTGTTGTTGTTGTTGTCGTTTGTTGTTGGTGGTGGTGTTGCCGTGGAGACCGTGAGGCGGGGCTGCTGTGGCTGGGAGTGGGGGTGCTCGCCGGGGAGAGGGGGACGTGGGTGGAGGAGAGAGGAGGGAGAAGGAGATTAGGATTAGGGTTTGTGTATATATCTATATAACAATATGTATATATATTATAAGAGGAGGGAGGGGTTGGCCATAAGGCTACTGCTGCTGTTTGTATATAAAGGGGGGGGGGGGGGGGGCGCACACAATATTTGTGCTGCTGTTGCTTATTCCTTTCTTTGTGAGTTTGGTGGTCGGGTGGGGCCGACCACCACTTCTATATTATTATTATTTTTTTCTTTTTTTTTCTAATCAATACTTTTAAATATAAATATAAATATCTATATATGTATATATCCATAAATATACCAAAAATTTATTAAAAAAACCAAATACCATTAAAAGTCAACTATCCAATTATTTAATATATTTGAGCATATATATATATATATATATATATATATATATATATATATATATATATATATATATATATATATATATATATATATATATATATTCAATCCTTAATAAATTCACTCAAAATAATAATAATATTTAAATAGGAAAACATGTTTATTAAATCTCTACCAATTTGAAATAAAAGTTTAATATTATCTAACTATATATATGATACATCAAAAATATATTTTTACATATATACACAAATTTAAATTGCCATAAAAGGCAACAATAATAATATCACATTAATATTAAATAATACCAACAATAACAAAATGTCTATTTAATTATCACAAAATAACTTTAGTAATAATAAAATAATAAAAATTGTTCCAACGTGTGAACTTTACCACACACCCTCATCCGGGTCCAGGAACATGTACCATTTTTGCAACACATTATTAAATAATAAAAACGTAAATTTTTGTACTACTAATTAATATTTAGAAAACATTCTCCCAAACCTTAAAATAAATTAAGAAATATTTTACTCCCATAAAATATGCATCCATGGTCGTCATTGATCACACCACCTGTCTACTTGGGCTTAAATTTGGTCCAGGCCCAGTTCGGGCTGAATTGGCCAAACCAGGTCATCAAAAAAATAAATAAAACCGTAAATTGTATAAATTCATTTTTAAGTCCAATAAAATAAAAATATAATTTTTTAAAAAATAGGGGGTTTTACACTGGGCTAGTAGAGCCCGGAACGGTGTAAGCCTTCTCCATTTGGGGGACTTCTGTGGCAGAGTCCTGCGCCCAGGTGACAGAGTCCTCCAGTTGCATATCCGCTATGACACTAGCAGGATATGCACAGCGAGCCTTCGGAAGCCAAGTCTTGCGAGACTTGTTTGGCTTCGCTGATTTTGAGGGAATAGAGTCGTCCCTCGAGAGCATCTCTTCGAACGCATGCTGATCAAATTTTACGATCAGCATCTTCTGAGTACTCCTCACTTTGTCGGTATCGGATTGTGTCACCACCTTCTCGTCAGAGGAAAAGGTAGTCCCCAGCAGAGTCACCATTTTTGTGGATACACACAAAAAAAGAAGAATAAAATGTTGTCTTTTCTTTTTATTGGCGCAAGACACCACAAATCGAGTACGCCTGAGAGATCCTGTGCTGAGGATTTTCGAGTACAAAAAGAAAAATTCTGGAGAATGGAACGATGGAGATCGAGTGGCAGTTGCTCCTTTACTCCGTTGACACTCCGATTACAAAAGTGGGAGAAAACCTAAGAAAATTGCTAACTCTCGGCTCACTGGCAAGAAGTACAACAATTTGGCTCTTGAAAATGCTCTCCGTTCTGTCTGTTGAAGAGGGAAGAAGCCCCCCTTTTATAGTTGTTCTTGGGCTGGAACGATGTTATGCGCCCACATGAAGAGACACGCTGGTTCTTACGTGGGCGCATGGTCCTGCTTTGGGCGCATAGGTGTAGATGCATACAGGCTGCGAGATCATGGGTTGGTCGTGGTATTGACGTGGCCGCATGCTTCGGTGTACGATTGCTCGTAGAGACTGACGTGGCCATGCGCTTCGGTGCACGTTCTGATAGTGGCTTTGGCTGAGTCAGGCTTGGGCGCATAGCCATGTCTCAGGCTATGTGCCCTCCTTTCGGAGGAGCTAGTCTTGGGCGCATGGAGTTATACTTGGACTGGGCGCATGGAGCTTCATTTAGTGGGCGCATGGAGCTGCTTTGACTTGGGCGCATGGGGCTATGTTTGCTGAAATTTTTTATGCTTCTACGACCAGTTTCAAGAATAAGCTTTGTTCTCCTGATCGAGTTCATTCTGGAAAGTTCAAAGCTGCACATTTCAACTTATTCTTCTATGAATTGTATCGCATCGTCTACTCCACTATTTTACCCAAATCCACTTTTAAGGACGATGTGACTACCCTTGAAATGTCAGCTTTATATCATATTCGTAAGGGAATTCCATTTTTTGTCCCTAATATGATTATTCAGATGATGGATCGTTGTCGCGAAAGGCACAGGAACCTTGCTTACATGATGATTCTTTAATCATCTTTAGAACTTTGACATTGATCTATCCACTTGTGCTCGTGGCTCTGAGCCCAAGTATCTTCAGCTATCTCGTCGTAGCGCAGTTGTTTCTCCTGCTCCTCCTACTTCACCACCTCCACCTCCTCAGAATTACTCTATGTTGTTTGAGGGTCTCCACCAACACTTTTCTGATATACAACATACGTAGCTGGATGAGCACAACTCTTTGCGAGCGTCTGTGACTGACACATTGAGGGAACGTGAGTTCCAAGATGCTAGTCGATTTCAGGCCCTGGCAAACTCCTTTGTGGATCTGTGTATCGCCTAGACTGGTCTGCATGCCAGTTCTCTTCTACGATATCCCACTATCTCTGGCTACCGCTATGAGGATAAGGCAGTTCGTCACTTTTTTGAGCCCGGTAACGCTTATGACTGGTACCATGGTTTTGGTGCTACTCTGTGCCCTTCTCATGGAGCTGGCACTTCTGGAGCTGGTCCTTCTGGACATGGTGGCAACGCTAATCGCGATGACGATGATCACGCTGTTTAGTTGCTGAGGATTTTGATCTAGATATTATTGTATTTGATGATGCTATTTAGCTGCTGGCTCTACAACAGAAGACGATTTATCTGGGTGAGTAGACAAAGACTCATTTTATGATTCGCTTACGCCTAATAAGAATCTGAGTTTTTGATTGAATGTTATAGTTAATAACGAGATAGTAACCATTAAGATTGCTAATACAACGAATTAGTATGCTATTAAGAGAAGTCACATGTTGCTATGCTATGAATAAGAAAAGAATTAACATGTATGCTAATAAGAAACGATATGATGCCCTATTAAGAAATGAATGTTGCCTTGATCGGTAAGCTGTTGCCATGTTAAATCAAATGAGATGATGTCGTGCTAAATTAGAGATGTGCCTCAAACGAATGAATTTTTGCCATGCTTAATAAGAAGAGAAAAAGATAATGTTTACATGTCCCTGAATAGAGTATGACTAACAAGAGTAGAGTTCATGCTTGTTGATTTCGTGCTTGCTTAAGTAAAGATTGTTCATTGTCCCTTGATTGTTGCTATAATATAACGCCCCAGTCCCATAATACGTAGGACTAAGTACGTCAACATGCCAGCTGCACGTATACAAGGAATACACCAATATGTGATATCCCCGTATTGGTACATAAGTTGTAAGTAATGATATATGATAAGCCATAATATAATAACTAAATCTCATCCACATCTCAACACAGATAATATAATAAAGTCCACTAAATAAGATAAATGATGATGTCAAAATATAGCCGGGTGGACATTTCCACTCCAAACAGCTATGGAAAAATAGTCTCAACTAAATGGAGTCCAACCTCCTCAAACAGCAAGAAAGATGATAAAAGATGTCCAATACATGGTCTCAGATAATAAAGAATAAAAACTAAGTATGAGCGGGAGATGCCTCGTCACCGATGTATGATGAATCCAATGCTGCACCGTACTCCTCGGGATAGTCATGCTCGTCTAATCCTGGAGAGATCACCAGGTCCTCAGAGGGACGTAACCAGATACAGAAAAACATGCCAAAGTAACTGAATGTGTAAAATATACAACTATGACCCTACAGGATCTCCTAACCGTCTATGTGAGATGCACTTTGAGGACAACATTCTACGCAGGGGCTGTAGGATCAGCAGAGTAATAAAGAGTGGCAGTAAGTAGCGCTCATCCGAGTCACTATCGGCCAGGGGCAGAAAGTAGCGCTCATACGAGTCACTATCGGACCACAAAGTGTGTAAAACTAAATATAGCCCCTACGCTAGTAGCTGTCCCCTCCCCCCAAATGCTCATGTCCAAGATGTATCCACAGCCTGTCCAGTTGGCAACTGCTATGGCTTCTAACTCAACACACTAATAGAAATTATCTCATATCCACCGCACGACCCATACGTATCGATAGCCAGTCGAATACGCAGGCCCGTGTCCTGTATGAACTCACTCATCCCGTGATACACATGTGTCATGGCCATAGGAGATATGAGAATATCCCACATACATAAGGTGGTCGTCTAACTCTAGGTCGACATGCATAATAGAAATAAAAATAACAAAAACGACTAAACCTAGTCGTCCGCACCCAAGTGTGACTTGGACGCCCAATATAAACAAAATGACAAATAAGAGAAAAAAATATGCAATAATAAAATATACTGAAAATAAATGAGCACAATCAGAATATATGACAAGGTATACTTGCCTGTGGTGCGAGGAGGGAAATCCAAGAGTAGCAAGCGTCAGCACAAAACTCACAAATCACAGATGACTCCAGATGCTGAAAGAAACATCAAAAATATCTTGATGAAATGATATACCTAGGAAACGCCTGTCCAAAAGTCCAATTCTGGAACAGGGGCAAAATCGTAATTTCGGATCAAAACGATGTCCGTCGTTGGATCCGCTTCGTACCGAAACATGTGCCAAAGTCTATGGTCTCTAAAATCGTCAAACTACATGTCCACAGATTCAGTTTGGGGAGAGGAACTCAACGGTATGTTCAGTTTTGGATTTCGATGAGCCGTACACATAATCGCCCGTTAGATTGGGTCGCAAACCCTCTAAATTTTGGCGCTCCGACCAACCTTCTCAGAATCGAACCAAACTTGGCATGTCGGACCAAAATTTCGATTCGGACCTGTTGGAGCAAGTTTTGTCTCGAATCGACGACTGTACACGAAGTTAGGGCAAGGTTTGCAAATTGGCGATACGGGGGTATCTTGACGGATACTGACGGATTTCGTCGCACACATGCGACAAAACTGAGTTCCGTCAGTTTCCACACGTCAGCAACGTCCATACGCGCCTTTCAATGCATATAGCACGTGACCACGTTGCCCGGTTTGTCGAGGCGCACGTCGTATCGAGAAAATTTCTAAGTTTCACTATTTTAAAAAATTAGTTTTTTGTCAAACTTTAACGTCGAATTAATTTATGCATAGAACTCGAAACGCAGATCTGAAAGTTGCCTTTTAATCCCGGTTATGTTAACTGCAACTAGCTTCAATTAGTTTCTCGGTAATCCTAGTATTCTGTTCGAAAATCGGCTTCTAAGTTGCGGTTTTGGCATCCTCCTATCACAGTTTTTCGAGCAGTTTTTGCTCAAGTTCGTGTAAATTTTTCTACACGATCTAGTGTGTAGTTTCGAATCTCCCTGTAGGGAGTCGAAGAGGGTTATATTGTCTTCGTCTGTGAGGTGGTAGTTCAAAAAATCATTGAGAGATCGAAGAGAATTAAATCATGAAAGTTTGTACCTGTGATCGGCCAAAACATAGTACCCTCTGTTTCTAGGCGGTCGGCCTGCCCCTCCTCAGTGATGCCGCCGTCGGCAGCGGTGTTCAGGCGTTCAGGATGGGGCGTACGAACGTCGGGGTGGCTCCTGTGCTCTCGTGCGAGGTCAGTTGGAGTTTTCGATGAGAATTTTCATATTTAACCCTATTTGACCGATGGAATATATACCAAGATTTAAATCCTAATTTGGGATCAATCCAATCTGTTTTCGGCTTGGATTTTGAGTCAAAGTGGTGGAGAATCCCTAAGGGATATAGGGAAATTTTCTTAAGAATTTAGGATGAAGATTTGATGGGAAATCAAATCTTTATTTCTGTATTTTTCTTTCTTTCGGCCGAGAGCCCCCGGCTCGGGTCTTGGTAGGCACTGTAGCAATTGCTACAGTGTCGGGTTTTGTTTTTATTTATTTCGGCTGAGAGCCCCCGGCTCGGGTCTTGGTAGGCACTGTAGCAATTGCTACAGTGTCGGGTTTTGTTTTTATTTATTTTTTTAACATATATATATATATATATATATATATATATATATATATATATATATATATATATAGAGAGAGAGAGAGAGAGAGAGGAAAATGTACCTAAGGTCGACCTTATTTTTCTCACTTTACAACATTTTTTTCTTGAATTTTTTTATGGGATTCATCTACACCTTATTGATTGGCAACATACCAAAATTCAAGAAAAAATAATATTGTTTATCCCCCTATCAATAAGGTGCAAAATCGACGGTGTAGCAGCAAAGTTTTAGACCGTCGATTTTGCAAGGGATAGATAGGGGGCTAAACAATATTATTTTTTCTTGAAATTTGGTATGTTGCCAATCAATAAGGTGTAGATGAATCCCATAAAAAAAAATTCAAGAAAAAAATGTTGTAAAGTGAGAAAAATGAGGTCGACCTTAGGTAACTTACCTAAGGTTGACCTTAGGTACATTTTCCTCATATATATATATATATATATATAATATATATATATATATATATATATATATATATATATATATATATATATATATATATATATATATATATATTTATATTATATATAAAAATCCTATAATTTGTAATTAAGTATCAAAAATTTGTAACAATTGTAGGCTATATTTAGTAGCACTTAAAAATATCATGCACACAATCACACATATTTATATATATATATATATATATATATATATATATATATATATATATATATATATATATATATATATATATATATATATATATATACCAATTACCTCTTTAATTCTAAATAATATAGCAAAAAAAAATTTTTTAAAGCACTAAAATAGTTAGAAAATATTGGGGGTTTACATCCTGCCCAACTTGAAGAAAATTTTGTCCACGAAATTAAACTAAGGTCGGGGGATCAATGCAATGCAAGAAAATTGATAATAATTTAAGAGCTTAAATGCAAGGCATACCTTCGTCTTCGAACAATTGCGGATATCGATTTCGGATGTCGTCTCCGTGCTCCCAAGTAGACTCCCCTAGTGAGTGATGCTTCCATGCCACGCGAACCAATGGAATAGATTGATTCCGCAACACCTTCACTCGGCGATCGAGGATACCTACTGGTTGCTCTTCGTACGACAAACTCGATCCATCTGTGATCTTGGAGTGATCAAGCACATTATTGCTGTCCGCCACGTACCTCCTCTGCTGAGATACATGGAATACGTCATGCACTCCCTTCAGCGACGGCGGCAAGGCCAATTTATATGTAACCTCTCCAACCCGTTCTAAAACATCGAAAGGCCCGATGTACCTTGGACTCAACTTGCCACGTCCTCCGAATCGAATCGTGCCCCTAGTGGGGGATATCTTCAAGAACACATGGTCGCCCTCTTTGAACTCCAAGGGTCAACGACGATTATCTGCCCACTGCTTCTGACGATCCTGCGCTGCTCGCAGGTGGCCCTGAATTTTTTTCACTGTCTCCATTGTGCTCAAGACTAACTCGGGACCTAATAGCTGTCGCTCTCCTATGTCGCACCAACAAACAGGAGACCGACACTTTCTACCATACAATGCTTCAAACGGAGCCATTTGAATGCTCGCTTGATAGCTATTATTGTAGGAAAACTCAACAAGATGAAGATGGTCCTCCCATGAACCGCCAAAGTCAAGCATGCACGCTCTCAACATATCCTCTAGCGTCTGAATGGTACGCTCAGACTGGCCGTCTGTCTGCAGATGGTACGCCGTGCTAAACTTCAATTAGGTGCCCAAACTCTCTTGTATGCTCCTCCAAAAGTGCAAGGTAAATCTCGAGTCACGGTCCGACACAATACTAACAGGCACACCATGTAATCTCACAATCTGTTCCATATACATCTTTGCCAATACCTCTGTCGACTAGCCCACTCTAAAAGGTAAGAAATGGACTGACTTCGTAAGTCTATCTACAATCACCCACACTGCGTTACGTCCCCTAGGACTCTGAGGAAAACCCGTGACGAAATCCATAGTAATGTGCTCCCATTTCCACTCGGGAATGGGTAGCGGCTGTAATAGTCCAGTTGTCCTGTGGTGCTCTGTCTTCACTTGTTGACATACCAAGCACTTGGCAACGAAACGATCTATCTCCCGCTTCATTTTGTGCCACCAATAATACTGTCGTAAGTCGCGGTACATCTTGGTTCCTCCGGGATGAATAGAGTAAGTCGAACTATGAGCCTCTGCCCTTAGCTCCTACCGTAGCTCTCCATTAGGAACATAGATACGATCACCACATCATAATGTCCCATCGGGATGGATCCTCAATCCCGTCTGCTCTCCTGCTTCAGTCCTCTCTCTGAGCCGTCGAAATCTAGCATCAGTAGGCAATGCTGCCTTGATGCGCTCTACCAATGATGATTACACTTGGAGGTTGGCTAATACGCCATCGGCTCCAGGAAATACTACCTCAATACCAAGCTGCTCCAAGTCTCTAATCAACTCCTTCTGTGTAGTCAAAAAGTGTGCCATGGGCTTACGGCTTAATGCGTCTGCCATGACATTAGCCTTGCCCGGATGATAATGTAGCTCGATCTCGTAATCCTTCATCAACTCCAACCAACGTTGATGTCGCATATTCAACTCTTTTTGTGTGAACACGTACTTGAGGCTCTTATGATCAGTGTAGATATCAACCTTCTTCCCGTACAAGTAGTGTCTTCATAGCTTCAAAGCAAAGATAACCGTTGTAAGCTCTAGATCGTGGGTCGGGTAATTCTTCTCGTGCACCCTCAACTATCACGATGCATAGGCTACTACACGACCGTGCTGCATCAATATGCATCCTAATCCATTTCCGGATGCGTCACTGTCGATCACAAAACCTCCCGGGCCCGATGGTAGTGTCAAGATTGGTGCTGTGGTCAATCGCTTCTTCAACTCGTCAAATGCGACTTGACACTCATCTGTCCATACAAACTCCTGATCCTTGCAAGTTAATCGAGTCATAGGCCCCGCTATTCGAGAGAAATCTTCTACGAACTGTCGGTAGTAACCCGCAAGTACGAGGAAACTTCTCACCTCAGAAGCTGATATGGGAGCGGGCCATGATTTGACTGCTGTGATCTTCTCTGGGTCCACTGATATACCATCACCCGTAACAACATGACCAAGAAATGATACCTCCTTGAGAAAGAAATCACACTTGCTAAGCTTCGCAAAGAGTCTATCATTCCTCAATGTTCCCAAAACTATCTGTAGATGCTGCTCATGCTCCTCTTGACTCTTGGAGTAAATCAAGATATCATCTATAAAGACTACTACAAATTTGTCCAAGTACTGGTGAAAGATCTTGTTCATTAAATTTATGAAAACTGCGGGAGCATTGGTCAAACCGAAAGGCATAACCAAGAACTCATAGTGTCCATACCATGATCGAAAAGCCGTCTTTGCAATATCTTCCTTCCGAACCTTTAATTGGAGATAGCCTGATCGTAAGTCAATCTTGGAGAATACTTTTGCTCCACTCAGTTGATCAAATAGATCGTCTATATGCGGTAATGGATACTTGTTCTTCACTGTCACTGTATTCAATGCTCTGTAGTCGATGCACATGCGCACGGTCTCATCTTTCTTAGGAACAAAAAGAACGGGTGCTCTCCACGGTGATGTACTGGGACGAATAAAGCCCTTCACTAATAAGTCATCAATCTGCGTCTTCATCTCTACCAACTCTTTGGGTGCTAGTCGGTAAACTCGAGATGAAATAGGTTCGGATCCCGAAATAAGCTCAATAGAAAATTCAATGTCTCGGTCAGTGGCAGTTCTGGCAATTTTTCGGGGAATACATCCTCGAACTCGGTGGTGATAGGGTGCTGAGGATGTCCTGCATCATCATGTGAGTCCCCGATACAGGTGCATCGTTCTTCAAGGCTTCTTCTTTGGTGAACTCGAACTCCGCATCACTCGGGGGTCTAAAGACGATACTGCCCCTGTGACAGTCAATGAGAGCGAAATTCTGGCTCAACCAGTCCATTCCGAGAACCACATCGAATGTCGATATCGAAAATACAAGAAGTCGTGCTTTCATCTCTCTACCATTTATCACTACAGGACAATCTCTACAAACACCACTAACAGGTACCACTCCTCCTTCAATGAGGATTCTAATGTTTTTAGAAAAAGATGACATGGGTATACTGTGTCTAGTGGCAAATCTAGTGGCTATGAATGAATGAGTGGCTCCAGTGTCATATAATGTGATGGCAAAAAATGATGCAACTAAAACCATACCTGCTATGTCGTCTACCTCCGGTTCTGTCTCCTCTGCAGCCAATGCAAAATCCTTCCCAACTCTTCAGTTGCCCGTCTGTGCTTTAGCCTGCTGAAATTGGGCTGCCTGAGGGGGTAAAAGTGGTCGTGGTGCTCCTGGTCCCACAATCGCTGGCCTCTGCTACTGGTTTAGTGGAGTGTTCCTATAAAATGGGCAATCTCTGGTCTGGTGCTGGTTCGACCCACAAGCTAAACAGTGTCCCAGCCGGCGTCTGTGTCACGACCCGCACCCACCGTGAGGGTACGAGTACGTAACAGTGTCCAGCCTACGCCGTAGTGTCGGCGGTAGAACACTGTTCTAGGTCATGAACTATAACTAACACAATATACAATAATCTCCAACTAGAGGCCATTCACAGAAGGTACAACTCAATCACAATCTAGAGATAGAATATGGCACGATGAAATAGATAAGAAACTCCTCAACTGAGGCACAACAGAATAAAATAACATAAGTTAAGAACTACTAGTCTCAACATCTCAAATTATACAACTCTGAAAATAAGGACAACAACTAAACATGAAAAAGAAACAATCTAGACTATCTAAACTATACAAGGGGTATCATCCTCAGCAGCTGCCTGAACCTCCCCAGGGGTCCAGGTCGCGAGTGTCATCTAGGCAAGCTCCAAAGTAAGGGGTGCAGGGTTCCTCATCATCCTCTGTAAAATTTTCAACAGGTCCAGTCAGGACGGGAGTGAGTACAATACATCTCATGCAGATCATAACAGGTTAGAGAATATAAACATGCAAGAGAGTACGATACATAAAACTGAAAGAAAGTACATGATGTAAACAGAGAGAGAACTGTAATAGAAATATCTACTATAAGTAGGGAGCTACCAGTGACTAGTGATTTAGAGTACAAAGTCGACATGTGAACGGCTTGATTTGCACATGGCTATACTAAAGAGGCGTACATGGCTATTCTACTTTGGAATTGTTCACATGACTATTTATACTCCGCCATACCCCAATCAATACACAAGGATCCAGACAAGTTATGTTACGTACATGGTTTTCACATGAAGCCCATAAATGGGTGCACATGAAGTATACATGAGAGCTCATACAAGAGTGCACATGAAGTTCACATGGGGGCCCATAAATGGGTGCACATGAAATTCACATGAAGGCTCATAAATGAGTGCACATGAAGTATAGGTTATACATGAGATACATGGGAAACGTGACCGATCATGAGAGCACATGAGAGTACACGAGCATGCATGAATGAGCATGAAGCACATGAGAAACATGAATAACATGAGAGCGAGGGATACAAGATGTACACGAAACACATGACATGATGTATCCGATGCTCCCGAGGGGGATAACATCTCAATATAGGGATCCATATAGTACCAATCCGTGATAATATCGTGACAACATCAAATAAGGTAAACTATAGCAGGAATATAATTCTAAGCAAGTTATAAAATGATCAGAGAATGTACTCGCCTGGTATCTGAATGTCTGAAGTAAATGTACTGTCCGAGATGAGGTACCTGACTCCTAGTTAGAGCAACACAAGTCAAGATGTATACAGGGGATGATAAATGTAATCTACAATGCATCTGCATGCTGTCTAGGTCAAACTAGACTAAAGTCAACACTTGGTCAACTCTAGTCAACCACACTAGTCAAACTAGGTCAACTAGGTCAAGTCCCAGCCCAAACAAGTCTCACTAGGCCTAACCAAGCCTAGTCTAGCAATCACATACAATCACAAGGCTATACAAGCCAACACAAGCACACATCAAGGGCACATCATATTCATGCATATTCAACATTATATATATATATAACCCAACCTTATCTCATATACCCAATAGTGTGTATACAGTATTACAGAGATACCATATGCATGATTCAAAGAACCAAGGGTAAATGAGCTAAGGCTAGCCCTCACTCATAGCCCTATATAACTTACCCTCAAAAACCCATAATCCTAAACACACTGCATATAGCATATCCTAACATATATGTATACACATATCAGTAATTGGACCAACACAAGGCAGGACAGTAGTGGCATGTGTGCAATGGCAGTGTGTGGTACATGGACAATATGAAAGGCTCAAAAGCCTGAACATATAAGGAATGAATGCAGTACAATGGGGGCAGTGTATGCATCTAATACATGGCTAATATGGATGAGGGATATGCAGATAAGTGGAATGAGGGTGAAGTGTGACTGTCCTGTGTACAGGACCCATAACAGTGTGTGTTGTGACAGGAATAAAGAGGAACCTGTGTGTGTGAGTGTATAGGTTGTGTGTGTGTATAGAGGTGGTACATGTGAGATTGTGGGTGTGTGTGTGAACCCAGGAAACCCAAGGACAGGAAAACAGTGTGCAGGAAACCATATCTGCAGGGAAGAATGTGTACAGGAAAATATAAAATAGGGTGTACAATGTGTGTGTGTTTGCAAAATGATAGAGTGTTAGAATTCAGGGAATGTCCTGTGTACATTCTTAGGTTTTAACATGTGTGTATCACTAGCTGTTTGGGTGTGGCAAATCAGTGGTGTAGAGTGTGACAGGAAATCAAATGTGTCTTGTGTGTATGCATCTCATGAAATTGAAAGCCAAAAGCAATTAAAAAGACAAACTCGAGCCTAGCATGCCCTAACATTATATCAAATTTCCCCATAAATCAATAACAGGAAATCATAGCAGTATACATGTATTCAGTCATCTCAAATCCTGATCAATGTGCAATTCGAAAAGGAAATGAACTAATCTAACAATGCCTAACTCAATGTTCAAGAATTAACATAAAGTAATTGAATTAACCATGGCAAATTTAACACTAAACTCAATGCAAATCAGGAATTAAATATCAGAATTTAGGACTGTCTATGTATCAGTTTTAAAACAAGAAATCAAATGACAGTGAATACGAATGAAATCAATTTGACATTTAATGAATAGGAGTAACATTCAATCCCAGTTTTCATGTTCAATCTAACATTCAAAACAAATTTTCCAAATTCAAATCAACTCACTTCTCATGTTTCAATCTAACCTTCAAACAAATTTTCAAGTTCAAATCAAATCTCAGTTACAAATCCCAGGTTTCAGATTTACATATAGGAAGTTATTCAGTCATTTAAGATCGAACCTATATAGCAAAACAATATGTCAAAAACCCGAATCAATATCTCAACCAATACAACATCCACAATTTCAAATCACAAAACCAAGGTAAGGTAGAACTCAATAAAATCTAGGATTTAGCATTCGATTTACATACCCGAATACTAAATCATTGCTACTCGACAATTAGAAACCTCAAGCCAGCTCGAAATGAAACTAGAAAAGAACAAATGAGAAATCTGAACTTTAGTTCAAAACTGGAACAACATAGTTTCTACTTCAACTAATTTTTGAAATCCAAAATCAGATCGAAATCTCAATGAATCAATGCTAACATGAATTCCTAACCTGCAACTTAACTCAGACCTAGAATAGGATCGAACTTTATAAATTAATCATTCAAAAAATCCGTTAAATACAAATCAGTCAATGAGTATCAGTCCATCCATTTAACAGCCCAAACCACATTCAAAATTCCATTCTAGATCAAACAACTAAATCAAACATGTAAAACTATCAAACATGAACCAATAAACATGTAGGATTAACAATAATACTTAAAAATATCAATTTAAATGGGTTAAAATGAAATGAACTCAGGAATACACAAACTAAACACTGCGTATCAGTTCAAAGAGGAATTTCACATTCAAATGAACAAAACACATTTATATGCTAAACCAAGAGTGGGTAATTAACTAAGCATGTGTACACGTGTCTTGTGTGTCCTCACGTGTCCAGGAAACACGACACAGGCGTGTCTAACACGATGCAAACACATGGAGTGCACCCAGTGTTGCACAGTGTCGTGCACACATGTACGTGTCTGTAGAATACGACACAGGACACGTGGGGTCTCGTGGTCATACCCACGTGCAGCCCACGTGTCAGGCTACACATAGGACCCAACACGACACGACCACGTCGTGTCCAGAGTGGACATGATTCGCATATCAGTACGCGATACAGACTGAACGCGCGCACGCGTGTGACCAGTGCGCATGACTTCGCGTGTCCGACACGACTCCGTTGGATACGAGGCTTGGGGGACAGGTTCATAAACACTGCCCCCTCCTCTCAGTCCAAGCACGGCCCGCCACGTGGCCTGTGCACTGAACACGAGGCCCCGAGTAGCAGGGGAAACCCTGGCCGCGCGTGGGGCTGTGTCCACGAGTCCAGTGCGACTCGGACACGGCTCGAAGTCACCTTATTCGTGTAAAATCACACAAGCAACATGAAGAACAAATTTTCTATTCAAAAATATTTTGGAAATAGGAAAATCTATCCATTGAGACATTAGGTCGAACACCTAAATAGCCTACTGTTACGTGTCCGATACGGACACGTATCCGATACAGGTTGGGTTCAAATCCTACCCGAAGCTAAAGGGGACCTAGGGCTATGCATCCATGATGATAAACCAATAGTTTAAATGAAGAATGAGGTATTTACCAATGGGTGTCTCGAGCTCAAAAAACTGTCAAAGTGCAGTCCCTTCTACTGTAGCCCGAGCACTGTGGATTCCCCAAATCAGTATTCTAACTCCATGTACAGCAAGAGGGTGATGGTTAGGTCACAATGTAAGAAGTTTGGTTGAAAAAGGATGAGGAATGGAGAAGTTATTGAGAAATGAAGTTGAGCTCACCTTGTTCTTGAAAAGAGAGAGAATGAACAAGGAGGCAATGATTTTGGAGGGATTAAATAGGCTCACCTAGGGTTTTGGGCTGGCCACTTCTAGGGTTTTGGGATCCCATCCAATGGTCACCCTCACATCATGTCAAATCGATAGCTAGGATTGAACCTAGGTTTCAATGCTAGTCTCAACTAACTATAACTAGCTAGTCTAACTTGATCATTCTAACCAATGAATAGTCATGACTAACCCAAGCTAACTAACCCTAGTCTAGGCCATGTCTAATCTGGGTTAGGGCTAAACTTCTAGGTTAAGGACTAACATAACACATAGCAAAATTTAATTAATAATAAATTCACATGCATCCCAATAAATTCTAATAAATTCTATTAAATTCAAATAAATTAAAATTGACCCAAATACCCTTAGGCTAAAAATGATATATGAAACACCCTAATCACATGGCTAGGCTCTAGGTCAAGCTGTCTCTAGGGTTACACTAGCAAGACACCAAATCATAAGTCATGATTTTTAATAGTTTAAAAATGATTAAAAATTACCAAAAATCATAATATGAAATAAATATCAATAATTATAATTACAATTATAAAATTTCAAAATTACCCTCATCTGGAAAACTGGGTGTTACAATCCTACCCACCTTAGAAAAATTTCGTCCTCGAAATTAAGATGATCGCACCCCCTTCTAGGTCAAACATAGTCAAGGGCCAATCACTAGTCAATTTCTCAACATCCAAGTACTTGGTCATCAACTAGTCAACTTCTTAGGGTTTTACCAATGCTAGCTGCCTAGGTGTTGGCAACTAAGGATTAGCAAAAGAGAAACTCTATAATAGACTAACACTTAACTTTCCAATCCTATCAAGTCACCCATAACTAAGTACCCATAATCTAAGCACACAAATCCCAAATACCATATATACATAAGCTCAAGAACAACAACCCATTACATATATCCTAAGTATATTGTCTATATATCCATACATATATAACTGATCATCAAGGGTTAAAGTAGACTAAACTTATAAGGAACTGAACAAATGCTCAGAAATTAGGCTAAGGATGAATGGTCTGAAACATCGATGTAGGCAAAAGGAAATGATGCTAAGGAGATTGAATTTATAAGAAAAATGACATGACATCTAGTGAAGGGTCTGCACACTGCCTATAAAGGTTGATCTATCATGCCTGAACTCATCACAAGGGAAACTTAACTAAAATAGAAAACTGAACCAATATAGGCTAAACAACATGTCTATAAATCTATACAACAATGGCCTATAGATACCAACCAACCCATATCCCGTATGCCAATACCATCTGCAATCTATCTATATATATAGATATCTCAGTCTTAGGTGAACTACAACTATACTCAAGGACAGGCTCTGGTTATCGGTGCCTTATTAGAAAAGATAAGGGAAATAATAATAAATCATCAACGCCGTAAGGCATACTAACATCCTATATGAAAATCGATAGGTATTATAAATAACAGGGAAATCATCTACAATGGGTTACTATTCTAATACCAATGCTAACTATCATCTCTAGGGTACAGACACTCTACAAGTCATCATGTCATTACACTATGAAAGAACTACATATGAATAAGCTATACAAAACCAAAATATCCATACTCCTAAATTATTTGATGATGGAATACAACTTATAACAACAGAAGGGTACGATAGAGATGATATGTTTAAAAACCTTCTCAAGATACAGTCTGATAATCATATGCGTCTGTCCAAAATCATGTTACTCAGAGCCCTCGCCATGCCAGTAAGCAAGGCTGCGATAAACAATAGATTCCATAACTGGGACATGCAACTCTATAATCATGTCGTCTAAAATTCTCGCTATGTCGACTACTATAGCTGCGAGAAATTCCAAATCTCATAACCAAGATACGTACATCCGAAGTCAGGTCTCTATGTTTCCGCCACGCCAGCTAATATGGCTGCGATAAACTACAGGTTCCATAATCAAGTAGACATTTTACCATCCGTGGTATTCCCGTCAACATATGTTATCAGAAAATATCGTAACTCAGGCCATAAAATTCATCTCGATAGGAAGATCAAAATCAACAATGATCCATCGAAATCAAATTCAATAATCAAGGAGTGAGAGCGAACAAAACAAGGGAAAGAATTTCAAATTGAAGTTTAAATAAGATTCTCAAGGGTCGTCCCAGGAATCTCTCAAAGAATCCTAACTGTGATTGAGTACCTTCAAAAATATATCCTAATCCTACTGCAGGCTGTAGTAATGCTCTAGTTCGAATATCACTACACAAACTAAACCTGCATGGGCCACCACTAAATACGTGTCACGACCCGCACCCACCGTGAGGGTACGAGTACGTAACAGCGCCCAGCCTACGCCGCAGTGTCGGCGGTAGAACGCTGTTCTAGGTCATGAACTATAACTAACACAATATAGAATAATCTCCAACTAGAGGCTAATCACAGAAGGTACAACTCAATCACAATCTAGAGATAGAATATGGCACGATGAAATAGATAAGAAACTCCTCAACTGAGGCACAACAGAATGAAATAACATAAGTTAACAACTAATAGTCTCAATATCTCAAATTATACAACTCTGAAAATAAGGACAACAACTAAACGTGAAAAAGAAACAATCTAGACTATCTAGACTATCTAAACTATGCAAAGGGTATCATCCTCAGCAGCTGCCTGAACCTCCCCAGGGGTCCAGGTCGCGAGTGTCATCTAGGCAAGCTCTAAAGTAAGGGGTGCAGGGTTCCTCATCATCCTCTGTAAAATTTCAACAGGTCCAGTCAGGACGGGAGCGAGTACAATACATCTCACGCAGATCATAACAGGTTAGAGAATATAAACATGTAAGAGAGTACGATACATGAAACTGAAAGAAAGTACATGATGTAAACAGAGAGAAAACTGTAATAGAAATATCTACTATAAGTAGAGAGCTACCAGTGACTAGTGATTTAGAGTACAAAGTCGACATGTGAACGGCTTGATTTGCACATGGCTATACTAAAGAGGCGTACATGGCTATTCTACTTTAGAATTGTTCACATGACTATTTATACTCTTCCATACCCCAATCAATACACAAGGATCCAGACAAGTTATGTTACGTACATGGTTTTCATATGAAGCCCATAAATGGGTGCACATGAAGTATACATGAGAGCTCATACATGAGTGCACATGAAGTTCATATGGGGGCCCATAAATGAGTGCACATGAAATTCACATGAAGGCTCATAAATGAGTGCACATGAAGTATAGGTTATACATGATAAACATGGAAAACATGACCGATCAAGAGAGCACATGAGAGTACACGAGCATGCATGAACGAGCATGAAGCATATAAGAAACATGAATAACATGAGAGCGAGGAATACATGATGTACACGAAACACATGACATGATGTATCTGATGCTCCCGAGGGGGATAACATCTCAATGTAGGGATCCATATAGTACCAATCCGTGATAATATCGTGACAGCATCAATTAAGGTAAACTAGAGCAGGAATATAATTCTAAGCAAGTTATAAAATGATCAGAGAATGTACTCGCCTGGTATCTGAATGTCTGAAGTAAATGTACTGTCCGAGATGAGGTACCTGACTCCTAGTTAGAGCAACACAAGTCAAGATGTATACAGGGGATGATAAATATAATCTACAATACATCTGCATGCTGTCTAGGTCAAACTAGACTAAAGTTAACACTTGGTCAACTCTAGTCCACACTAGTCAAACTAGGTCAAGTCCTAGTCCAAACAAGTCTAACAAGTCTCATTAGGCCTAACCAAGCCTAGTCTAGCAATCACACACAATCACAAGGCTATACAAGCCAACACAAGCACACATCAAGGGCACATCATATTCATGCATATTCAACATTATATATATATATATATATATATATATATATATATATATATATATATATATAACCCAACCTTATCTCATATACCCAATAATGTGTATACAGTATTACAGAGATACCATATGCATGATTCAAAGAACCAAGGGTAAATGAGCTAAGGCTAGCCCTCACTCATAGCCCTATATAACTTACCCTCAAAAACCCATAATCCTAAACACACTGCATATAGCATATCCTAACATATATGTATACACATATCAGTAATTGGACCAACACAAGGCAGGACAGTAGTGGCATGTGTGCAATGGCAGTGTGTGGTACATGGACAATATGAAAGGCTCAAAAGCCTGAACATATAAGGAATGAATGCAGTACAATGGGGGCAGTGTATGCATCTAATACATGGCTAATATGGATGAGGGATATGCAGATAAGTGGGATAAGGGTGAAGTGTGACTGTCCTGTGTACAGGACCCATAACAGTGTGTGTAGTGACAGGAATAAAGAGGAACCTGTGTGTGTGAGTGTATAGGTTGTGTGTGTGTATAGAGGTGGTACATGTGAGATTGTGGGTGTGTGTGTGAACCCAGGAAACCCAAGGACAGGAAAACAGTGTGCAGGAAACCATATCTGCAGGGAAGAATGTGTGCAGGAAAATATAAAATAGGGTGTATAATGTGTGTGTGTTTGCAATATGATAGAGTGTTCGAATTCAGGGAATGTCCTGTGTACATTCTTAGGTTTTTACATGTGTGTATCACTAGCTGTTTGGGTGTGGCAAATCAGTGGTGTAGAGTGTGACAGGAAATCAAATGTGTCTTGTGTGTATGCATCTCATGAAATTGAAAGCCAAAAGCAATTAAAAAGACAAACTCGAGCCTAGCATGCCCTAACATTATATCAAATTTCCCCATAAATCAATAACAGGAAATCATAGCAGTATACATGTATTCAGTCATCTCAAATCCTGATCAATGTGCAATTCGAAAAAGAAATGAACTAATCTAACAATGCCTAACTCAATGTTCAAGAATTAACATAAAGTAATTGAATTAACCATGGCAAATTTAACACTAAACTCAGTGTAAATCAGGAATTAAATTAGGACTGCCTATGTATCAGTTTTAAAACAGGAAATCAAATGACAGTGAATAGGAATGAAATCAATTTGACATTCAATGAATAAGAGTAACATTCAATCCCAGTTTTCATGTTCAATCTAACATTCAAAACAAATTTTCCAAATTCAAATCAACTCACTTCTCATGTTTCAATCTAACCTTCAAACAAATTTTCAAGTTCAAATCAAATCTCAGTTACAAAACCCAGGTTTTAGATTTACATAAAGGAGCTCAGTTATTCAGTCATTTAAGATCGAACCTATATAGCAAAACAATATGTCAAAAACCCGAATCAATATCTTAACCAATACAACATCCACAATTTCAAATCACAAAACCAAGGTAAGGTGGAACTCAATGAAATCTAGGATTTAGCATTCGATTTACATACCCGAATACTAAATCATTGCTACTCGACAATTAGAAACCTCAAGCCAGCTCGAAATGAAACTGGAAAAGAACAAAAGAGAAATCTGAACTTTAGTTCAAATCTGGAACAACATAGTTTCTACTTCAACTAATTTTTGAAATCCAAAATCAGATCGAAACCTCAATGAATCAATGCTAACATGAATTCCTAACCTCCAACTTAACTCAGACCTGGAATAGGATCGAACTTTATAAATTAATCATTCAAGAAATCCTTTAAATACAAATCAGTCAATGAGTATCAGTCCATCCATTTAACAGCCCAAACCACATTCAAAATCCCATTCTAGATCATACAACTAAATCAAACATGTAAAACCTATCTAACATGAACCGATAAACATGTAGGATTAACAATGATACTTAAAAATATCAATTTAAATGGGTTAAAATGAAATGAACTCAGGAATTCACAAACTGAAAACTGCGTATCAGTTTAAAGAAGAATTTCACATTCGAATGAACAAAACACATTAATATGCTAAACCAAGAGTGGGTAATTAACTAAGCATGTGTACACGTGTCTTGTGTGTCCTCACGTGTCCAAGAAACACGACACAGGCGTGTCTAACACGATGCAAACATATGGGGTGCACCCAGTGTTGCACAGTGTCGTACACACGTGCACGTGTCTGTAGAACACGACACAGGACACGTGGGGTCTCGTGGTCATACCCACCTGTAGCCCACGTGTTAGGCTACACATAGGATCCAACACGACACGACCACATCGTGTCCAGAGTGGACACGACTCGCGTATCAGTACGCGATACAGACTGAACGCGCGCACGTGTGTGACCAGTACGCGTGACTTTGCGTGTCCGACACGACTCCGTTGGATACGAGGCTTGGGGGACAGGTTCGCAGACACTGCCCCCTCCTCTCAGTCCAAGCACGGCCCGCCATGTGGCCTGTGCACTGAGCACGAGGCCCCGAGTAGCAGAGGAAACCCTGGCCGCGCGCGGGGCTGTATCCACGAGTCCAATGTGACTCGGACACGGCTCGAAGTCACCTTATTCGTGTAAAATCACACAAGCAACATGAAGAACAAATTTTCTATTCAAAAATATTTTGGAAATAGCAAAATCTATCCATTGAGACATTAGGTCGAACACCTAAATAGCCTACTGTTACGTGTCCGATACGGACACGTATCCGATACAGGTTGGGTTCAAATCCTACCCGACGCTAGAGGGGACCTAGGGCTATGCATCCATGATGATAAACCAATAGTTTAAATGAAGAATGAGGTATTTACCAATGGATGTCTCGAGCTCAAAAAACTGTCAAAGTGCAGTCCCTTCTACTGTAGCCCGAGCGCTGTGGATTCCCCAAATCAGTATTCTACCTCCATGTACAGCAAGAGGGTGATGGTTAGGTCACAATGTATGAAGTTTGGTTGAAAAAGGATGAGGAATGGAGAAGTTATTGAGAAATGAAGTTGAGCTCACATTTTTCTTGAAAAGAGAGAGAATGAACAAGGAGGCAATGATTTGGGAGGGATTAAATAGGCGCACCTAGGGTTTTGGGCTGGCCACTTCTAAGGTTTTGGGATCCCATCCAATGGTCACCCTCACATCATATCAAATCGATGGCTAGGATGGAACCTAGGTTTCAATGCTAGTCTCAACTAACTATAACTAGCTAGTCTAACTTGATCATTCTAACCAATGACTAGTCATGACTAACCCAAGCTAACTAACCCTAGTCTAGGCCATGTCTAATCTGGGTTAGGGCTAAACTTCTAGGCTAAGGACTAACATAACACATAGCAATATTTAATTAATAATAAATTCACATGCATCCCAATAAATTCCAATAAATTCCAATAAATTCTATTAAATTCAAATAAATTAAAATTGACCCAAATACCCTTAGGCTAAAAATGATATATGAAACACCCTAATCACATGGCTAGGCTCTAGGTCAAGCTGTCTCTAGGGTTACACTAGCAAGACACCAAATCACAAGTCATAATTTTAAATAGTTTAAAAATGATTAAAAATCACCAAAAATCATAATATAAAATAAATATCAATAATAATAATTATAATTACAAATTTTCAAAATTACCCTCATCTGGAAAACTGGGTGTTACAGTCTGTAATCTCGATGAATATGTCCAACTTTGCCACAGTAATGGCAAGTAGCCTTCTCATGTGTCTGGTATGGCCCGGTCCTCTGCTGATGCTGAGTGTGGGAGGACGTCTCACTGGCCCTCCTGTAGTGGTCTTAGTTGTTCCTATAGTCGATGGAACTCGTCGATTTGCCTTCTTGCTTATGGCCTCTTGAGTTCTAGCCTCTGCTGGAACAGCTGCTTGGGAGACCCTCGACTCGGAGCTGGTGTACCTATGCAACTCTATACTCAAGCTTCTATGAAATCTTTTGGCTTTCTCCAGCTCTATCGTAACCAACCCTGGTGCAAAATGACTCAGTCGACTAAACTCGACGTCGTACTCATCAACTGTCATATTCTCCTGCTTTAAGTGTAAAAACTGGTCATATAAAGCATCCTTGGCAGTGTCGGAGAAAAACTTCTTATTGAACAATCTTTTGAATTCCTTCCACGTCTGATCAACTCCTAGTCGTCTCTCCTCTGTGGCCCACCAATCATAAGCATTTTCTTTCAGCTGTAACTTCACTGCCGTCATCCATAGATCTACGGATAACTCTGAAGCCTTCAGGAGATTTTCTGTCTTAACCAGCTAATTGGTGATCCCGATGACATCTTCAGTGCCCTTGAAGTGGAGAGGATTCATGTTACAGAACCCACAGAGGCTTGTGGTGCTCAGGGCAATGCTGTCTCCAAACTCCTCTTGATAGCCTCGCTCTGCTGCATCTAATCATGTACCAGTCTCTGGAGGATCTGCTCTGTAGTAGCCCTACCAGCCTGAGGCATGGGCTGCTGTAAGGGCATGTATGGCATCTGGGGCATGATCTGTGGGGCACCCTGTGGCCCATACTGTGGAGGATATGAAGGATATGGATAGGGATACTGTGGGGGGTATGTGGATGGATATTGAGGTCGATTCTGTAGAGGATACTGGGATGGAATATGTGGTGGATATGGTGATAGATATGGTAGGGGCTGCTGGGGTGGATAGGATGGTAGATATTATGGTGGCTGTTGTGGTGGATATGATGATGGTGGATATTATGGGGGTGGTGGTAGTAGATATGATGATGGTGGATATGGGGGTGGAATCTGTGGTAGGAGCTGGGGTGGATAAGGTGGCGGAGACGGTAGGTACTCCTCTTGAGTTACAGGGTTTTCGGGGTCTGTCTACCCCACTTGAGGTGCCGGGGCTTGCTGCTGAGTAGTGGAGGGTGTCATCACAGGCTGCAATCTGGATGGTGCTGGGGTGGTAGGGGACATAGGTGGCTGACTCACCGGTCCTTCTTGAGCAGTGGTGTTCCCGTCAGTAATGGCGAGGGAAGTAGCGCGTCCACTACGAAGATTCATCCTATATTGGCATGAAGAATTGAGTTGATTAGAACAAATTCAAACTGGATGTAATCAAGCAATCAATTGAGAGAGGTCAAGGAAGGTATTAATAAGTGGATGAGATTATATATCCTATTCCTATTTGCAGGCTTGTTGGGCACAGTCATGTAACCCAACAATATTAAAACATGGACCTGCATGGGCCACCACAAAAACATGTAACGTCCCAGTCCCATAATACGTAGGACTAAGTACGTCAAATGTCAGCTGCACGTATACAAGGAATACACCAATATTTGATATCCACGTATTGGTACATAAGCTGTAAGTAATGATATATGATAAGCCACAATATAATAACTAAATCTCATCCACAGCTCAACACAGAGAATATAATAAAGTTCACTAAATAAGATAAATGATGATGTTAAAATATAGCCGGGTGGACATTCCCACTCCAAATAGCTATGGAAAAATAGTCTCAACTAAATGGAGTCCAACCTCCTCAAACAACAAGAAAGATGATAAAAGATGTCCCATACATGGTCTCAGATAATAAAGAATAAAAACTAAGTATGAGCGGAAGATGCCTCATCACCGATGTATGATGAATCCAATGCTGCACCGTACTCCTCAGGATAGTCCTGCTCGTCTAATCCTGGAGAGATCACCATGTCCTCAGAGGGACGTAACAAGATACAGAAAAACATGCCAAAGTAACTGAATGTGTAAAATATGTAACTATGACTCTACAGGATCTCATAACCGTCTATGTGAGATGCACTTTGAGGAAAACATTCTATGCAGGGGCTGTATGATCAGCAGAGTAATAAAGAGTGGCAGTAAGTAGCGCTCGTCCGAGTCGCTATCGGCCAGGGGCAGAAAATAGCGCTCATACGAGTCACTATCGGCCCACAAAATATGTAAAAATAAATATAGCACCTACGCTAGTAGCTGTCCCCTCCCCCCCAAATGCTCATGTCCAAGATGTATCCACAGCTTGTCCAGTTGGCAACTGCTACGGCTTCTAACTCAACACACTAGTAGCAATTACCTCCTATCCGTCGCACGACCCATACGTATCGATGGCCAGTCGAATACGCAGGCCCGTGTCCTATATAAACTCACTCATCCTGTAATACAAATGTGTCAAGGCCATAGGAGATATGAGAATATCCCACATACATAAGGTGGTCGTCTAACTCTAGGTCGACATGCATAATAGAAATAAAAATAACGAAAACGACTAAACCTAGTCGTCCGCACCCAAGTGTGACTTGGACGCCCAATATAAACAAAATGAAAAATAAGAGAAAGAAATATTCAATAATAAAGTATACTGAAAATAAATAAGCACAATCAGAATCTATGGCAAGGTATACTTGCCTGTGGTGCGAGGAGGGCAATCCAAGAGTAGCAAGCATCAGCACAAAACTCACAAATCACAGATGACTCCAGACGCTGAAACAAACATCAAAAATGATCTCGGTGAATAAGATATACCTAGGTAACGCCTGTCCAAAAGTCCAATTCTGGAATAGGGGCAAAATCGTAATTTTGGGTCAAAATGATGTCTGCCGTTGGACCCGTTTGGCACTGAAACGCGTGCCAAAGTTTATGGCCTCTAACGTCATCAAACTATATGTCCATGAATTCAGTTTGAGGAGAGGAACTCAACAGTATGTCCAGTTTTGGATTTCGATGAGCCGTGCACAAAATCGTCCGTTAGATTGGGTTGCGGGCCCACTAAATTTTGGCGTTCCGATCAACCTTCTCAGAATCAGACCAAACTTGGCATGGAGGACCAGAATTTTGATTTTGACCTATTGGCGCAAGTTTTGTCTCGAATCGATGACTGTACACGAAGTTAGGGCAAGGTTTGCAAATTGGCGATACGGGGGTATCTTGACGGATACGGACTGATTTCGTCGCACACACACGACGAAACTGAGTTTCTTCAGTTCCCACACGTCAGCAATGTCTATACGCGCCTTTCGATGCGTATAGCGTGTGACCACGTCACCTATTTTTTTGGGGTGCACGCCGTATCGATAAAATTTCTAAGTTTCACTATTTTAAAAAAATTAGTTTTTTGTCAAACTTTAACGTTGAATTAATTTATGCATAGAACTCGAAACGCAGATCTGCAAGCTGCGTTTTAATCCCAGTTATGTTAACTACAACTGTCTTCAATTAGTTTCTCGGTAATCCTAGCATTCTGTTCGAAAATCGGCTTCTAAGTTGCAGTTTTGGCATCCTCTTATCACAGTTTTTCGAGCAGTTTTTGCTCAAGTTCGTGCAAACTTTTCTACACGATCTAGTGGGTAGTTTCGAGTCTCCCTGGAGGGAGTCGAAGTGGGTTATGTTGTATTCGTCTATGACGTGGTAGTTCGAAAAAACATCGAGAGATCGAAGAGAATTAAATCACGAAAGTTGGTACCTGTGATCGGCCAAAACAGAGTACCCTCTGTTTCTAGGCGGTCGGCCGGCCCCTCCTCAGCGATGCGGCCGTCAACGGCGGTGTTCAGGCATTCAGGACGGGGCACGTGAGCGTCGGGGTGGCTCCTGTGCTCTCGTGCGAGGTCAGTTGGAGTTTTCGATGAGAATTTTCGTGTTTAACCCTATTTGACCGATGGAATATATACCAAGATTTAAATCCTAATTTGGGATCAATCCAATCTGTTTTCGGCTTGGATTTTGAGTCAAAGTGGTGGAGAATCCCATAAGGAATATAGGGAAATTTTCCTAAGAATTTAGGATGAAGATTTGATGGGAAATCAAATCTTCATTTCCGTATTTTTCTTTCTTTTGGCCGAGAGCCCCAGGCTCGGGTCTTGGTAGGCACTGTAGCAATTGCTACAGTGTCGGGTTTTGTTTTTATTTTATTTTTTTAATATTCATATATATATATATATATATATATATATATATATATATATATATATATATATATATATATATATATATATATATATATCTCCGGAGTCCGGCTTCCCCGCGGCGCGCTCTTCGCTCTCAGTGTCGCCCTAGCCCCTCCGCTCCCCCAGCCCCCCCCCCCCCAGGCGGCCGTCTCCACCCGGCGACGCTCTCCCGGCCTGCGCTCGGGAGACCCGAGGCGCCCCCTCGGGACCTGCATCCCCTCGGGCACCACCCCTGTCTCTTTGGGCTCCGCGCTCCCCCCATCGGGCCACGCGCACGGAGCTGGCCCCCTCGGGCCCCGCATTGGACCGCCACGTGCCCCCCTGCTGGCAGCTTTCAAATTTCAAATTTGCGTTTTGATTTCCTGTGTGGGCTATTCAAATTTCAAATTTGCATTTTGATTTCCTGTGTGGGCTCTGTAGTTCTGTGTGGCTTTTTTTCTGTCCTCAATAAAATTTTCTTTGTGGCAATATATATATATATATATATATATATATATATATATATATATATATATATATATATATATATATATATATATATATATATATATACATTCACAAGAAAAATCCTATAATTTGTAATTAAGTATCAAAAAATTTGTAAAAATTGTAGGCTTGTAGTACTTAAAAATATCATGCACACAATCACACATATTATATATATATATATATATATATATATATATATATATATATATATATATATATATATATATATATATATATACCAATTACCTCTTTAATTCTAAATAATATAGCAAAAATATTTTTTTAAAAGCACTAAAATAGTTAGAAAAAATTGGGGATTTACATATAAAGACAGAGATGTATAGAGAAGGCACATTGTGCTGTTGAAAGAGATGATACGGTTTGTCCGTATAGCGAAAAGAGTAGAGCTATGGGCTCGCTCATATGAAAAGAAAAGAACTGATGGAATATGAATGTTGTCCGATGATCGATGCATATGGGAGTTTTATCTGATAGAGTTGCATACATGCATTGGTCCTGGACAACTTGTGCACAAGTATAGATCCTCACGACCGGTTCTAGGACACTAGAGCCGCTCGGCCCGGGGGAGGATAGAGTAATGCCCTGAGGTAAAAGAGACCTCACGGTGTATAGAGAGAGTGTCCACTAGAGACGAGCTGAACCCAAGAGTCACAGCAGCTAATATGGGAAATGACCCATGGACCATCATATAGATAGGTATCGATTAGAGAAGAGCTGAACCCTGAGCCACAGCTGCTAGCATGTGTGTTATCAGTGCAAAGCTGAACCTTGGGTCACAGCTGCTGGTCTACACATGTGTTAGTGCAGAGCTAAGCCTTGAGTCACAACTGCTAATCGATGACATGCATAAGAAAGATGTTGTTAAGAGCTAACGGTGCAGAGACGAACAGGGAGAAATGTTGGTTATGTTACATTTATTATAATCTTTGTCTTGTGCAGGGATGGACCGTCGGCTATGGGTAAGAATCACTGAATAAGTGATGTCCACTAATGCTTATGTTTCCATAATGAAATGCATCTATGAATAATCTCATGCAGAGAAATTTTATTATTTCAAGAGTTGCTAAAAATGTTTTAATGCCTAGAAAGCTAATGTCCCTAAGAGTTACTTGAATAAGAGAAATGATTGTGGCTCATGAAACACACTACGCACTTCACAAGAACAGAATAGTCCCTTGAATGCTTGAATTGAAATGAAATAAACTGTGATTTTTCGAAAGTATTTTCAAAAGGAGATATATCTGACTCTGAACATGCATAAAATGAACATAGGTAAAAAGTAGCAAGATCACATCATAAGAAATATTTTGTCACTAAATGAATTAGTGATCGTTTCAGACAAATGTAGCCCTTTGTTCATAATCACCAATATGCTGATATAATGACCCATCAACAGTCTGCATGCAGGTACAAGATGCATCGAGAAGGATAGTCTGAAGCGATAGCCTGAACCTCATCCTCAGGATCCAGAAATCCGAAGAGATACCAAAAGATGGACATCTGTATGCAAAGAGTTGGTTTTGTATATAAATGGATGTAATATATAGAACGGGATCATTGTAATCTGTAAAGTTCTGAGAGAATGTAAGCATTGTATTAGAGAGAATTGAGAGCTTGTAATCTGTTCAAATGAAATCAATAAAAAGAATTTGTTTCATTACCTTGTATTCAATTGTATTCTGTAATTTGTCCGCTCCTGCTTCAAATATCTGCAATATGTTCCGTTGTGTATTATCTATCTTGTCTATTTTGTCATTGTGCAGGTCTTAGCCTTATGCAAGCGCAACTTAGTCTTGCACAGCATTACGCCCAAGCGAGGACGAACGACCCTAGCGGAATCGGGGCATAAAGGAATGGTATTAGAGCAACATGATCCTCTGGCCAATTGATTCGATTGAATTCGAAGATATTCTCCTGATTGGAAATTTCCTTGCCTGCTTGATATCATCGATGAGATGAACGTTCCATACAACGAGTCCGTAAATATTTTTATGATTTTGGCTTATATTTTATCGATTTGATTGATTGAGATGTTTTAGTGAGCATGAGCTTTTAATACAAAATGAATCATGATTTTATGGATTGATGATGGCGAAGGATGAGGACTATCGCTGCTATGGATATCGTAAGTTTCTCCTTAAGTTTCGAGGATGAAATTTCTTCTCGGTGGGTAATTATGTAGTGCCCTGTTCCACGAAGGCACTAGATAAACAGAGAGATCAGATTGTTGGCTCTGCAACAGAAGACGATTGATCTGGATGAGTAGACAAAGACTCATTTTATGATTCGCTTACGCCTAATAAGAGTCTAAGGTTTTGATCGAATGTTATTGTTTATAACAAGATAGTAACCATTGAGATTGCTAATACAACGAATCAGTATGCTGTTAAGAGAAGTTACATGTTGCTATGCTATGAATAAGAAAAGAGTTAATATGTATGGTAATAAGAAATAATATGATGCCTTGTTAAGAAATGAATATTGCCTTGATCGGTAAACTGTTGCCATGTTAAATCAAATGAAATGATGTAGTGCTAAATTAGAGATGTGCCTCGAATGAATGAATTGTTGCCATGCTTAATAAGAAGAGAAAAAGATAATGTTTACATGTCCCTGAATAGAGTATGACTATCAAGAGTAGAGTTCATGCTTGTTGATATCGTGCTTGCTTAAGTAAAGATTGTTCATTGTCCCTTGATTGTTGCTATAAAGACAGAGATGTATAGAGAAGACACATTGTGCTGTTGGAAGAGATTATACGGCTTGTCCGTATAGAGAAAAGAGTAGAGCTATGGGCTCGATCATATGAAAAGAAAAGAACTGATGGAATATGAATGTTGTTCGATGATCGGTGCATAGGAGAGTTTATCTGATAGAGTTGCATACATGCATTGGTCCTGGACAACTTGTGCACAAGTATAGATCCTCACGACCGGTTCTGGGGCAGTAGAGCCGCTCGGCTCGGGGGAGGATAGAGTAACGCCCTGAGGTAAAAGAGACCTCACGGTGTATAGAGAGAGTGTCCACTAGCGATGAGCTGAACCCAAGAGACACAGCAACTAATATGGGAAATGACCTATAGGCCATCATATAGATAGGTGTCGATTAGGGAAGAGCTGAACCCTGAGTCGCAGCTGCTAGCATGTGTGTTATCAATGCAAAGCTGAACCTTGGGTCACTGCTGCTTGTCTACACATGTGTTGGTGCAGAGATGAGCCTTGAGTCACTCTAAACCCCCTAAATTTTTACTATGATTTTTTATTATTTAAACTGGTATTGATTTCATCTTTCGTATTTACTCGTCGAATGCGAATATGTGTGAGCTACGTATTTTTTTGAAAATGTTTTGATTATAGATATTATTTTTATAGTATAGTTCTCAAAATAATATATGATAATTATTTAATTACTTGAAGTTATAAAATACGTCATGATCGCCAAAATGTTATTTTATTTTATTTGTTATAATGAGCTATTTTATTTGTAAAAATATAAGTGCTAGTTTGGAAAATAATAATTTGTAAATAATATATTCTAGCTCATGCGAAGTACATGAAATTTAATTCATATATAATGTGATTTTTCCAAAAAGTAATTAAGATTATTTTATTGAATCGCAAAAAGATATTTCAAATAATTAAATCTTTATTAGGATTTTTGAAATTATTTATTATTTTTTTTTTTACTAGTTATCATAAAGATTTTGGAAATTTTGGATTAATGTTTAATTAGTGATAGTATTTTAAATTAAGAATTGAGTTATTAAATTTTATCTTAACTTATACATAAGATTTATCTAAATATAAATATAAATCAGATTTATCTAGAGATAATAGGATTATGATTGATTGGAGTGATTTTGTTTTAATATAAATTAAAATATGTGTAAACCCCCTAAATTCTACTACGATTTTTTATTTATTTTTGATAATTACTTTGTACTTTGTATTTATACATCGCATACAAATTCGCGTTCTCATAATTTGTACGTCAAGTGCGAACTTGCATTTTCGTATCTGCTCGTCGAGTGCGAATATGTGCGAGGTACATATTTTTAGAAAATGTTTTATTACATAAAAATGTAGTTTTCAAAAGATTATATGATAAATATTTTATGGCCTGAAGTTATAAAGCGTCTCGTCAGATTTTTCCAAAATAATTAATTTAGTTTTATTAATTTTTATAGTTCAAATATGATAGTAATTTAGAAAATCATGAATTGTAAATATTTGCAAGCGAGTATATATATTTATATTTTTGAATAGTTTATTAGCATTATTTCGAAAAAGATATTCGAAATTATGTGAGTTATGTTATTTAAAGTGAATTTGATAAATTAATTAGAAAAGATTTTATTTAATCCAATTTTTGAAATGATTTATTATTTTTATTATATACAAAAAAATTATTTTGAAATTCTTTTATTTAATTAAAACTAATATGGCTATTTAAATTTGAAAACTTTCTTATTGCTTTTAATAAACTTAACTTAAATGTGGGAGTTATCCATATTAAGTTTGGTTTTGAGTATGTATAAATTTAAATCGGATTGGATTTGATTCAATCGATTTTAAATTAATTTAAACTAAGAGATGAATTTATCTATTAGGGGAATTTAAATTATCCCAAATCCTTCCGTCTAGAGCACCACCTCCTATGTAAGGAGAGACTCTTGTCTCCTTCTCCACACATACACAACCCAAAATCTTTCGCAACAAGCATAATTTCTACCCCACTGTATATTGTGTCCGTGCTATCCCATCCACTATATTCTCCCCAATACAAATACATCATCAACCCAAGGCCGACAAATCCGGACCTCCATCCCCGTCGTGTCGAACACTCTCGACACGAAGCAACTCACTCCCGACTCCGGCCAGAACCTTCACCCATACCACCATCACCAGCATCCCGCCGTCAAGCTAGTTAACCCGACAACTACCAATAATTACCACTGTCACCACACCTGTCTACTCTCCAGCACCGTGGCCACCCAAACTCCCAACATCACCACCACCTTCACGACAACCCCGCCACCACCGTCGTCATCGTCATCTTCCCCTTCGCCACCACCAGACCCAATCTAGCCTAAGTCATCAACGTTTCCACCCGTATCAATGGCACCGTCGTCGCACACCACCATCAGCACTTGGGAAGGAGAGGGAAAAAAAACTCTTACCTTAACGCCAATTGTCGTCTCTGTCCGAAGCTTCCAGCAGCGCCACACCAAGCGCCATCCCCGACCGCAGCGACCGCCGAGCTCTGCTCTTCCTTACCCCGCCTCAGCCTGACCTCCTTTTCGTACGACGCAGCGCCACCGCCGACGCCCGAACCCCGTGCTCCGCCCGCGCCTCGCCGACCACCGCGGTCCCCGGATCCGTCGGCCCAGCGATAAATGAAGCCCACCGCCGCCGGCGACCGCTTCGCTCGAAATCGTGAGCTCGCTGCGACAGCCGTACTCCGTCGCCTTCTTCCCAGGTAGCCGCACCACCACCTATTTTTGTCCAACTCGGTGTGAGTTCCTCCGCCCGCGGGTGTGTCGCCATCAGATCCGTCCACCGTGCCTCCGACCAGGTATTTCCTTCAGGCCGCAAGACTCGATCCCCGTAGCCCCCTGCGAGATCGTGCCGCAAATGCGTCGGTGAATGCGCGCCAGTGAACGCGTAGCGTCCGCCGCCTCCTCCAGCCGGACAACCGCGGAAGATGTCTCAGATCTGGGCATCGACCTCCCGCGCAGCCGAGATGCCGAAGCCCTTCGGTAAGCCCTCTTTCCCGAGCTCCCTCTCTCCCGCTCCTTCCTAATTTCTCCTTCCTTTCTTTACTTCTCTCAGCCTTGACACATTCTCTTCCCTAATAAAGTTATTTTGGTAAGTTTGAGGACAGCACCTATGTGCTGTCAAAAATTTTAGGGATATTTTGTAAAACCTCCCCTAAATAATGGGCTAATTTGCGAAATACCCCCTAAAGATCTCGAATTGGTAAAACCTCCTTTCCGTCAAGACGGTGTTTAATTTTAGGTGACGTGGCTATCCGTGTGTGGCTTTTCCCAGTCAGACGAAAATACCCCTGCGTGGCTTTTCCCCCTCTCTCTCTCCTCTCTCTCTCTAACGGTCATCTTCTTCCTCTCTTACTTTTCCTCTAACCTATTTATACCGATCATCTTCCTCATCTTTCACTTGATTCTCTTCCAGCGTACAACTTGTCTACCAAAGATCAGGTTCCTACAAGCATGGGGGTGTTTCTTCATCTCTAGAGAAGGAGGCAATTTCTGCCATTAAAGGAGGAAACACAAATTATTCTAATTACAGTAAGGAGGAAACACAAATTATTCTATTTACAGTAAGGAGAAAACACAAATTAAGCAGCAAGCGAAAAAGACAACCAAAGTCAGCCCAGCCAAGCTCAAAGCTGTTGGACATTTTTTATTTTGAAACTTAAACTCTCACACACATTCTTCTTCTTGTTGTTGTCGAACACGGCACTACTTTCCTCGTCCACCAGCGACACCGACTCCCTCTCCGCCTTCCGCGCCCTCGTCGACGCCCACGGCAACCTGGCCTCCAACTGGACCGGCCCCGACGCCTGCTCCTCGCGCTGGGTCGGCGTGGGCTGCTCCGGCGGGGCTCCATCGCGAGCGTGTCGAACGTGGCCGGGTGCTCGAAGGGGACGTGGCTCCAGGAGGAAGAAGGGGAAGGGGGATGGAGGAAGGGTAATTTGGAAATTTCATAAAATTTGGAAAACAGAGTTGTGGCCACGTATGCAACAATTGCCACGTCACCCAAAATTAAACACCGTCTTGACGGAAAGGAGGTTTTACCAATTCGAGATCTTTAGGGGGTATTTCGCAAATTAGCCCATTATTTAGGGGAGGTTTTACAAAATATCCCAAAATTTTATGTATATGTAATTATTAATATATACAATATAGTGGGTGTATGTTATTGTTGTAAGGCAAGAGCTCAAACACACGGAGATATGACGAAGTATATTATAAACTACAAGTGCCTCTTACAAGCTATCCCTACCTCTCTTTATATAGGGAGAAAGGTTGGGGGGTTATGAAGAAATGAAGGGCCAAAGGTCATGTAGGTTACAAGGAGATGAAAGGTGAGAAGCCATATGAGTTACAACACTCCCCCTTGGCTCTCCAGAAATTCTGCTTGTAAACATCTCTGAGTTTCTTCGTCTGTCTGTAGCTTGCATCTTCAAGTTTGACCATCTACTTGTGCCTCGTCAAAACCTTGCCAAAGAAAACCCATTAGGAAAATAACTTTGGTCGAAGGACAAAAGAGTACACACAGGTCAGTGTGATGGGGGTAAACTTAACCATTACAGAGGTGCCTCGTCAAAAACCTTGTCAGGGAAAACCCAGTGGGAAAAACCGCTGATCGAAGGACAAAAGAGTACACGATGGTTTAGAAGTATACAACTGGATACTCCCCCTGATTATAATAATCCTTAGTGAATAAGGGATTTGAACTGTGTCTCGTTAAAAACCTTGCCAAGGAAAACCCAATGGGAAAAAACTTGGTCTAAGGGAAAAAGAGTACACAAGCATACGTCAGGATGCTCCCCTTTTCACTCGCACTCGACAGGGTGCGGGATATACGCACAACAGGGCATTTTGGGGGCGCTCGTTGGGGCGCTCCCCCTCACATGCACACAACAGGGTACGGAAAACATGTTTCACTTAGGCTAGCTCTGAAAGCTTCCTAAGTCCAATCGCTCTGACATGTTTTTGGAACGAGTGTTTTGGCAGTGACTTGGTAAACAAGTCTGCACGGTTATTCTCCGATCCAATGTGTTGCACTTCAATCTTCTGAAGCGCTTGTTGTTCATGTGTAAAGAACAACTTGGGCGATATGTGCTTGGTAGCATCCCCTTTGATGTAACCATGTTTCGCTTGATCAATAACAGCGGTATTGTCCTCATAGACGACAACAGGTTCATCTGGGTCATATGGAAGATCACATGTACTTCGAATATGGCCAATAACAGCTCGAAGCCATACACACTCTCTAGTCGCCTCATAGAGCGCGAGTAGCTCCGAGTGATTCGTTGAAGTATCCACTAAGGTCTGTTTACGAGACCTCCAAGAAATCGCCGTGTTCCCAATGGTAAAGACATAACCAGATTGGGAACGCCCCTTGTGCGGATCAGATAAGTATCCCGCATCGGCGTAGCCAACAAGGGTCGCGTTGCTTCGAGTGCCAAGAGCGTTGGACTCACTCAAAACCGCGTAGGGATAGAACAAGCCCAAGTCCGTAGTACCCTTAAGGTAGCGAAAAATGTCTTTTATGCCATTCCAATGGCGGCGTGTTGGCGCGGTGCTGTGTCGAGCTAGACAATTCACAGCAAACGAGATGTCCGGTCTAGTACATTGGGCCAAGTACAATAAAGCGCCTATTGCACCCAGATAAGAGCACTCAGGACTCAATATCTCTTCGTCGTCCTCCTTTGGACGGAATGGGTCCTTAGTAATGTCTAGAGAGCGGACGATCATGGGAGTAGCGGACGGCTTAACGTCAAAATGACTAAAGCGTCTCAACACCTTTTAGGTGTAGTTCGCTTGATGGACAAGAATTCCATCTTTACGGTGCTCTATCTGCAGGCCGAGACAAAACCGTGTCTTCCCAAGATCCTTCATCTCGAATTCCTTCTTCAAAATATCAGCAGTTTCTGACAAGTCTTTTTCGGTTCCTATGAGATTCATGTCATCTACATAGACCGCGATGATTGCATATCCTGAAGTGGATTTCTTTATGAACACGCATGGGCAAAGTTCGTTATTAACGTATCCCAAACCGATCAAGTATTCGCTTAGGCGGTTATACCACATTCGCCCGGATTGTTTCAATCCATATAGCGAACGTCTCAGTCTAATCGAGAACGCGTTCCGTAGTCGGAAACTACTTGATTCAGGCATCTTTAGTCCTTCAGGGACTTTCATGTATATCTCTGTGTCTAGATCCCCGTAGAGATAGGCTGTGACCACATCCATGAGCTGCATATTCAGTTTTTCGAAAACTACTAAACTGATTAAGTAGCGGAACGTTATGACGTCCATTACGGGAGAATACGTCTCCTCGTAATCAATTCCAGGGCGTTGTGAGAAGCCTTGTGCCACAAGACGAGCCTTGTATCGCACAATCTCATTTCTCTCATTACGCTTCCTTAGGAAAACCCATTTGTGACCAACTGGTTTAACATTGGGTGGTGTTGGAGCAACAGGTCCAAACACGCTTCTTTTCGCTAAGGAGTCTAGTTCAGCCTGGATTGCTTGTTTCCATTGTGACCAGTCCGTTCGTCGTTGACACTCGGCAACACTACGAGGTTCCATGTCATCATTGTTCATAATATCAGTGGCCACTGAGTATATGAACACATCATCGATGACAGTTTCGTTTCGCTTCAAAATATCGTCTAAGCTAGCATACTCGACGGATATTTCGAGGTTATCGGCATGATTAGGAATAGGCATTTCATTTGGAACGCGCTCTTCTAATACATCGCCGTGATCCTTAATGATCTCATGTGGCAAAACGCTTTTAACAAGATTTCTCCGCTTCCGGGGCAGAACATCTTTGGAACCAACCGGTCTTCCCTTCTTCTTGGGAATAGCGGCGGACTGGACGGCCGATGGCAGCGTCCTTTGCTCGGCGGGTTCGACCGGAGCAACATGTTTCACAGGAACATGGCGTCTCTCAGGGACGTCTATCCTTGCAGGCACATTTGCAGCAGGTATAATTGATCTCGTGACTTTTGCTAGGTCGCTAAATGCGTCTGGCATTTGATTTGCAATATCTTACAGACCTAGAATTCTCTGCACTTCCTTATCACTATGTGCAGAGGGGGGATCATGATGAGCAAAAGCGGGCACATGCCACGCTAATTTACGCCGTTCCTCATCTACGTTAGCGTGCATTTCTCCCCCTAACGACGGGAAGATTGCCTCATCAAAGTCACAATCTGCGTGTCTCGCGGTAAAGAGATCGCCTGTCAAGGGCTCTAAATAGCGAATGATGGACGGGGAGTTATAACCGACATATATTCCCCGTCGCTTCTGAGGTCCAAATTTTGAACGCCTTATCGGCTCAATTGGAACATTGACTAGGCACCCAAACACGCGTAAATGTGAGATGTCAGGCTCACATCCAGTAACCAGCTGGTACGCGGAAAGTGGTTGGGTGGCCATGGGCCTCAGACGGACCAAATTTGCAGCGTGCAAAATTGCATAGCCCCATGCAGATAGTGGGAGTTTGGTGCGCATAACTAAGGTCCGCACTATCACTTGCAGTCGCTTTATAAAAGCTTCTGCTAGGCCATTTTGGGTATGAACATACGCAACAGGATGTTCAAGATTTATTCCCAAAGTCATGCAATAGTCATCGAAAGTCTTCGATGTAAACTCCGCAGCATTATCAAGTCTAATAGACTTTATCGGATAATCCGGATGGTGAGCCCTTAACTTAATGATCTGGGCGAGGAGTTTAGAAAATGCTGCATTTCGGGTGGACAACAACACTACGTGTGACCATCTAGTCGATGCATCAACCAAAACCATGAAGTATTTAAATGGTCCGCATGTTGGTTGGATTGGTCCACAAATATCTCCATGAATTTTCTCAAGGAATTGGGAAACCAATTTCGTAGGTTTCACATGGAGTGGCTTGAGATTCGTCTTTCCAATCGAGCAAGCTTGGCATAGGCTTTTCGGATTTATAACAAAATTCTTTCCTCCAAGAGGATGCCCATGTGATGCATTCATAGTGCGAAGCATCGTATTTTGACCCGGATGACCCAGCCGGTCATGCCATAGCATAAAAGTCATCTCATCAACTGGCACTCGGCGAATGATGAGATTACTCTCGATGTGTTGTATCGTAGTGAGATACAAACCACTTGAAAGACATTTCAACTTCTCCAAGATACGCTTTTGGCCGTACTGAGTGGAGGTAATGAAAAGATACTCGAAGCCATGTTCTCGAGCAGTTTCAACATGAAATCCGTTTTCTCGAATATCCTTAAAACTCAGTAAGGTACGACTGGACCTTGGAGAATATAAGGCCTCTGATACTTCAACGGGAGTATCATTGGACAACGAAAAACGGGCTTTGCCAAAACCTTGAACAAGGGTTGAGGGTCCCGTAATGGTTGTCACTGAGGTTACTTTAGGCGTATAGGAGATAAAGTATGATTTATCTCTCAAGATAGTGTGAGTCGTTCCACTATCAACCAGACAATCCACTGCCCCGTGGTCCATGCCTATAAGTAAAAAAAAAATTAAAGTTTGTCATACGTTTGAGGAAAGTGCTCGAAATAGAACTTTAATTTATCGAGAAAACAGAAAATACAAACCACCAAAAGTTTCATGACTTAAATCAAATATAGAGAGAAAATGGAGATTCATTCTTCCATTTCTGCTACAAAATCGGGGGTCTCAAGATTTAGATTTTCGCACTCGTTGACCAGATTTGCTTCGGCCCGGCGCCCCTTGTGATAGTTATTAACTTCTTGGGGGGGTCGCCCTGCAAGTCCGTTGCATATGACCATAAGCACCACATTTGTAGCAGAGAGTAAGCGTTTGGCCTTCCACTCTCGCTTTGGGACGACTGGCCCGTTGGTTCTTACCATGAGACTGCCTAGGAGTCAAAGGTCCTTGGTTCTTGTTAGAACCTCGCTTTGGGTGGCGAGACTTAAACTCGCCTCTGTTCCTTGGCTGGGACGACTGGCCCTTGTCTCGTTTCCACCGTGGATTTGGTCCACGGAGAGCGTTTGCATCAGGCATTGGAATTGCCTTTGTTTCAGCAGGACAAAAATTGTTGTTTCTCATTAAAATGAGACTATTCTTCTCGTCTAGTAAAAGCTGGGTGATGAGCTCGAAAAACTTGGTGAACTTAGACTGACGGTATTACTTCTGGAGCAAGTTGTCAGTGGAAGGAAATGTGGTATATGTTTTCTCCAATAGATCACTGTCGGTTAATATCTCACCGCAGTATTGGAGAAGTGATCGAACCCTGTAGACTTCATTGTTGTAATCAGTTACACTTTTGAAGTCTTGGAAGCGCAGGTTCAACCAGTCATGGCATGCTTCAGGTAGCCATATGGTCTTCTGGTGGTCGAAGCGCTCTTTCAGAGAGTCCCATAGCGTCTTCGGCGAGGAGATTTCAATGAACTCCGCCTTCATGGCGTCAGATAAATGCCTGCGGAATAGAATCATCGCTTTGGCGTTCATTGAGCGAGTGACTTCCACTTCACGCTCATCCTCGTTATAGATGACGTCCAAGAGGCCCTGCGCATCTAGATGGTTCTGGATGTCTTGTGTCCAGTCCAAGTAGTTCTTGCCAGAGGCTTCAAGGATGGAAAAATCAATCTTGATCGACATTTTTCTACAACAGGAGAAAAAATCTTGATCAGTCAACATATAAAACGACAGGTTTATATGGATTTGGTTTGTATAAGCAACAACAAACAATCGTAAATAAAACCAACGATTTTAAAAAAACAATTTTTGTTTAAAAATTATCTTATATCGATCGACGGACCGATATAGAGAGGTCAATAAGTTTCTTGCAAAAATGCATAATTATAAATACAATTTGAGCAAAAAATAATATTCGGTCAACCCCTTTCAGTAGCTCTACGTGAATATGACCAGGCGGGAAAATGAGGGAGGAGGGTCACCGGGGACCTCTTAAGAACCAAGCCTCAAGTTCTTTCTGACATCATACCCAAATAGGTGAGCCTATTCGGAGAGACTTCGTAAAAAAAAAATTTTGTCAAATGTAAGAATAAGTAAGATTTTTCAAGAAATTCACGCTATTTGCGAACTGTGCAAAATAGGTGACAATTTAGTGTGTGCTCAAAATGAGCGTTGCCTTTGAAAAAATTATTAACCAAAAAAAGTTATTTTTTGGAGGCCCAAATTTGGCAGACGTAAAAAATTCGTGCTGATAACGTGTTGTAAGGCAAGAGCTCAAACACACGGAGATATGACGAAGTATATTATAAACTACAAGTGCCTCTTACAAGCTATCCCTACCTCTCTTTATATAGGGAGAAAGGTTGGGGGGTTATGAAGAAATGAAGGGCCAAAGGTCATGTAGGTTACAAGGAGATGAAAGGTGAGAAGCCATATGAGTTACAACAGTTATGATATTTTTATGCAGTATAGTGGGTGTTATTTTTATGCTATTTTATATCAGTTATGTTTTGTTATGTTTAATTTATTTTGGTAAGATAAGTGGTATACAATATATAATATTTATTTGATAAATATATATAGAAAACTTTAAAAATATTATTCTTATTATTGTATTATTGTACTATTAGTAACAATTAGTGATAATATGTTATTAGTAAAAAATATGTAGTATATAATTTTTCCAAAAACTGTTTTAACTGTAGGGATTTCTAGTTCTTTTTCTAAAAATATTTATTTGACTGATAATATATATATTCCTACCTAAAAATCCATTTCGACAAACTCGTTTTATTTTTTTTTTGCCTAAGACGACTTCTTAGACTTTCAAATAGTTATTTAAAAAAATTTACTATAAAATAGTTTTCGAGATTTTAAAATATTTATCAATAAATATTTTTGACTAACAAAGTGTAGATTTCATGGTTATAAATAAATTCCAAAAAATAGAATATGTTTCTTTCTACCCAAAACTCCTTTCCATTATCGTCATTTGACCATGACTACTCACGCGTTCCTATTTTCTCGCAAATTCAGGCCATGTTCGCATGGACCTCGGCTATTGGACAAAAATATGACATCTTGATCATCGCACCACATCAGGCGTAATACCAGACAAGATACCTTGCCATCTTTACTGCTTACATTTAGTTGTATTTTATTATTCAGTTATTGTATATTTTTTGCACTTTTATTTTCAGTTATTTATTTTTCTCATTGTATATAGGCCTAGAGTTAAGAGACTACCGTCAATGTAGTGCATCTCATTAACTTGTCACGATTGTACACGAGTTGTGTGTGAGTAACATATAGAGGTCACTTGCGTGTTGGATGATCACCGTACGCATGCGTAGAAATAACTGTCAATAGATGCATGTTAGAAGACTTGACAGTTATTAAGTATAAAACAATATTGTGGAAGCGACATGTGTTGGTGTGTCGTGATTACGATACATGTATAGTATCATTGGGGGGAGAGGACAGCTACTAGCGTAGGGGCTACATTTATTTTTACACACATTTTGGGCCGATAGTGACTCGGATGAGCGCTACTTACTGCCCCGGGCCGATAGTGTCTCGTGTGAGCGCTACTTACTGCCCCTCTTTATTTACTCTGCTGATCCTACAGCCCATGCGTATAACGTTGTCCTCAAAGTGCATATCACATAGATGGTTAGGGCCCAGTTGTGTTGTAGTTTTATAGTGTTTACTTTTGCAGTTATACATGGCATGTTCTTCCAGTATCTTGTTACGTCCCTCTGAGGACCTGGTGATTTCTCCAGGTGTGTTTTATGATTTTTGCAGGTGCTCTAGTCAAGCCCACGGTTTACTTCCGTCCTTTGCAATGGCTACTCTTGGACTCGTCGCTTGCTTTGCTCGACAAATTCTTCCTTTGTATATTTCTCTTATTTAAATTTGTTGGTAGTGGATATGTCTCTGTCCAACATTTTTGTACAAATGACATTATAAAGTTGAATTTATAATATATTTATTGTGGATGAGATTAGCTTCATGGTTACTATATTTTATAGCTTATGTGTACATACAAGGGTTCCATATACTTCGTATGTATACAGCTGGCATGCTTACGTACTTAGTCCTATTATTTTGGGACTGGGACATGACATATTTTTGTGGTGGCCCATGCAGGTCAGTTATCACTTCGGTTACGTGACTGTACCGATGTGAACCTGCATATAGGATTAGAGTTTAGGATCTCATCCACAAGCTTGACCTCCTTCCTTGTTTCAAGTTTCGAACTCTCGTTTCCATCTTTGATTTGCATCCTGCTTTAACTCCTTCTACCGTAAATTCTTATTTTTCGTGCTTAGTGACAGCTAGGAAGATGACTACACTAGTATATGCTCATAGGTCAAACACATGGATTACGTTGATAGTTAGTATGCATTGAGGTCTTATTTGAGTCATAAAGCCATTAGTAAACTTAAGGATTAGTTAATTCTAAGTTGGGTAGTAGAGGTGGAGATAAATTTCGTTTCTGATACTACTAGAGGATTGATATATTCTATAAACGATTGAGAAAACAAATTTTGATTTATGATTTTTGAGATTGTTAAAAAGTTATGATTTATTGGGATATGAAATCAATTTGAGAAATATCATAATGTTTTAAATTGTGACGCATGATTTACGATTAAGTTTAAGTTTGGATTGTAATATGCTAAAGTTTATTTCGAGATTAATTAAAGAGTTTTAAATTATAAGTTATAATTTTGTAGACGACTAGAGAAGGTGGAAGTTTAGTTGAGAAAAAAAAAAGCTTAAGGTTTTGAACTGAGTCGTACGATGTACGATTTATAAGTTATTAGATTTTGAGTTTGAAGAGATGATAGTAAAATTTTGGTTTAAAATATTTTAGAAAATATGAAAACCGACTTCGAAGAAAAATTTAAATTTTAAATTGTGCCCTATGATTTATTATTTAGGTTTTGAGTTTAAGGTTTCGATATTGGAAATCAAAATTATGGGGAAAAAAATTTATTGAGTCGCATGATTTAAGATTAATAAAATTATTTAAAAATCTTGAGCTTAAGTTTTGGATTGAGTGTAATAGGCTAAGAGATTATCTCGAGGTATATTTGAGAATTAGAAATTTTAAGGTTATGATTGGTTATGAAAGTTTAGTTGTGATGCATTCGATATGATAAAGGTTAATTGACATTGATTAAAGGAATTTAAATTTAAAACTTATGATGATGTTTAACATTTTTGGTAGATTATCTTGAGAGCTGTATTGAGGAAACTTCTGAGGAACTCAAATTCATAGAATTAGAATCTATATTGATAGATAACCAAGAAAGACAGAAGTATGCCATATTAAATGACATATCACTCATGACCATGATAGTAGTATATACTCAAGTGTAGTTAGTCATCAACCAAACCATGTGACTATATCTCAATCTTGACTTACTCGACCTTCCCTCGTGACCTTCTAACCATTTGCAATTTGAAAAATGGTTTGATCGTCCTTGATCGTATCCATCTAAGAGACTATTTCCTCTCTAGAAACTGTGTCTCTAACTTCTTTTAGTTGATCTACAATATTCCTTTATTATCTTGATTTCGTGCTTTAACTTAAATTTTTGCACCTCATGCACTCCCACTTTCTATTTTAGATCTTTTGGTGCCCTTACCGTGACTTTGATATTCTGAGTGTAATACTAGCTGTTACCTTTCAACAAATTTTATATGCTAGACCTAGACGAGCCCACCTTCATGAAGGTATATCATGTCCCACTAAAAGGTGTCTCCTTGTGCACTATTTTTATGATACGACTTTCTGGTCAAAATAGCTAAACTATAATCTTTACCATGATACCAAAATACTTCCTGACTTTAATTAGAGATCTAACCTTGACTCAATTCTTTCGACCCCATATGTGATTGTGTTCTACTTAACTTTGTGCTTTATCTTGATTGCTTGGTCCATTGTCTCATCACACTACTAGTTTGACTCTTGTAAGTTGGGTAGATTACCTCATGACCCAACAAACCCTTTGTCCTTATGACCATAGTGATAAGTTTATTTAGACTATAGAATTCAGAGGACCCTAACTTATCTAAACAACCAAGCCATAGATAAGGAAACACTAGGACAACTGTGTGGGCCCAAATTTTAGGCAAGACTTAGATTTTAAATGATCTTGGTCTATTTAATTTCCTTCGTCATTACCCCACTTATATTTTGACTATCTTATGCTACTAATTTAGCCTCAGTTTTGCAAGCTTATTTCTTTACCAAGCTTGATCATGACATATTTTATTGGGTGCGCACCCACTAACATATTGTCTAATTAGAACCGGTGCATGATGTTCTGATCAACCTAGTGCATTTTGGTTCGCTTTTATATATTATTCTACGCGGATGGAGACATAATTAAACTTTCCCTCTAGAGTCTCACCGCGATTTCCTTGACAATTCTCTTTGGAATTATTCGGTCGACTTTGAACCACGTATCCATATTCGATAAACTCTTATTCGTCTTTCTTTTACCTGTTTTAGAAAGATAACGCCCGTACTTGATATCCGCTTAGCTGTCCACCAGCTATTACCAAGATAGTTAGCCACTGACCAAACAATGTGACTAAATCCCCGTCTTGAGTTACCTTTTCCTCGACCCTAGATTCAGTATCTCGACCTTCTTGAAACTCGAGAACGAATCAAATCTAAATCTAGACCTTTATATTCTCTCAAGAAAACATCTCTCCTAAATGTCTAAATTATTTTCTTTAATCTATTCGGTTCCTTACTATTCTCTAATTCGTGTTATCATAACTAGCAACCCACATTCAATTCTATGTTCATGATTTAACTTTTTTGAGAAATCGAAATCGCGGTGCATGTTTGTATTAAACGTCATTTCCTTGCCTCTCCCAATGAATTGTTCATACTACCTTATCGATTAAATTCTTGTACCCTACCTATTCCTAAATTTCGAGGACGAAACTCTTGTAAGTTGGGTAGGATGTAAATCCCCTAAATTCTACTACGATTTTTTATTTATTTTTGATAATTGCTTTGTACTTTGTATTTATACGTCGCGTACAAATTTGCGTTCTCGTAATTTGTACATCAATTGCGAACTTGCATTTTTGTATCTGTTCGTCGAGTACGAATATGTGTGAGGTACATATTTTTAGAAAATATTTTATTACATAAAAATGTAGTTTCAAAAGATTACATGATAAATATTTTATCACCTGAAGTTATAAAGCGTCTCGTCATATTTTTCCAAAATAATTAATTTAGTTTTATTAATTTTTATAGTTCAAATATGATAGAAATTTAGAAAATCATGAATTGTAAATATTTGCAGGGGAGTATATATATTTATATTTTCAATAGTTTATTATCATTATTTCGAAAAAGATATTCGAAATTATGTGAGTTTTGTTATTTAAAGTGAATTTGATTAATTAATTAGAAAAGATTTTATTTAATCCAATTTTTGAAATGATTTATTATTTTTATTACATACAAAAAAAATTATTTTGAAATCCTTTTATTTAATTAATACTATTATGGCTATTTAAATTTGAAAACTTTCTTATTGCTTTTAATAAACTTAATTTAAATGTGGAAGTTATCCATATTAAGTTTGGTTTTGAGTATGTATAAATTTAAATCAGATTGGATTTGATTCAATCGGTTTTAAATTAATTTAAACTAAGAGACGAATTTATCTATTAGGGGGAATTTAAATCATCCCAAATCCTTATCCGTCTAGAGCACCACCTCCTATATAAGGAGAGACTCATGTCTCCTTCTCCACACATACACAACCCAAAATCTTTCGCAACAACCACAATTTCTACCCCACTGTGCATCGTGTCAGTGCTGTCCCATCTACTATATTCTCTACAATACAAATACATCATCAACCCAAGGTCGACAAATCTGGACCTCCATTCCCGTCGTGTCGAATACTCTCGACACGAAGCAACCCACTCCCGACTCTGGCCAGAACCTTCACCCATACCACCATCACCATCATCCCGGCGTCAAGCCAGTTAACCCGACAACTACCAATAATTACTACTGCCACCACACCTGTCTACTCCCCAGCACCGTGGTCACCCAAACTCCCAACATCACCACCACCTTCACTTTATCACCGCCACTACCGTCGTCATCGTCATCATCCCCTTCGCCACCGCCAGACCCAATCCAGCCCAAGCCATCAACGATTCCACCTGCATCAATGGCACCGCCGCCGCACACCACCATCAGCACTGGAAAAGGAGAGGAAAAAACGTTTACCTTAACGCCGGTTGCTGTGTCTGTCCGAAGCTTCCAGCAACGCCACACCAAGCGCCATCCCCGACCGCGGCGACCGCCGAGCTCCGCTCTTCCTCACCCCGCCTCAGCTTGACCTCCTTCGCGTATGACGCAACGCCACCGCCGACACCCGACCCCCATGCTCCTCCCGCGCCTCGCCGACCATCGCGCCTCTCGGAATCGTGAGCGCACTACGACAGCCGTGCTCCGCCGCCTTCTTCCCTAAGTGGCCGCACCACCACCTATTTTCGTCCACCGCGGTGTGAGTTCCTCCGCCCGCGGGTGTGTCGACGTCGGATCCGTCCACCGTGCTTTCGACCAAGTATTTCCTTTCGATCGCAAGACTCGATCCCCGCAGCCCCCTGCGCGACCGTGCCGCAACTGCGTCGGCTAACGTGCCGGTGAACGTGCAGCGTCCTCCGCCTCCTCCAGCCGGACAACCGTAGGAGATCTCTCAGATATGGGGGCCGACCTCCCGATCTCCGCAGCCGAGACGCCGAAGCCCTTCGGTAAGCCCTCTTCTCCGAGCTCCCTCTCTCTCGTTCCTTCCTTTTCTTTACTTCTCTCAGCCTTGACACATTATCTTCCCTAATAAAGTTATTTTGGTGTAACCCCACTTCCCAGGGATCAATAAAATATAATATTTTTCTATTGTTAAAAAAAAGATTTATAAATAATTACTTTAAAGGAATTAATGATTTTATATATGAACTGTTATATTGTTAGCATGTAGCAAATTATTTAAATTTCATAATTCTTCATTTAAATTCCCATTTATGATAGCCCAAGTAACAACCTTGGGCCAGCAGCCCAATATTTAAATCCCATGAACCAAACCATTCTTTAAACTCACCACTGGTACTCGAATTGTTTGGACAACCAGCTAAGCATTGTTGTTCCTCTGCTGCTTCTATCCGTTTCTAACAGAACAAGGAAGGAGAACCAACGATTAAAATTTCATTTTCCCTCCAATTCTTTCCTCGCCTCCAAGCAATCAGCCATGAGCTCTATATAAGCAGAGGTTTTCTATTTTTCGAGCAACCACAGAGCACAGGAACGAAGTGCTGTCAAATTCATACTCTTCTTTTTCTTCTTCTACATCCACCCTTTTCAACTTAAGTTCTTGGTTGGCCATGGTGGACACCGGCATCCCGACGAGCCTCCTTCGTCGAATGACGGGCGGTGCGTAGCCGAACGTTCGACATGTCATGTGCTCCACGACGATCGGACATCGCACAAGAGTTCTTCCAGCGGTTCCTTCAGAGTTGATCTCCTTCCAGCATCTCGGTGGCGTTCAACCGCACACCATCTCCTTCGACGGCGGCCAGGCTCCATCTTCGTCGGTGAACAACTCTTCCCTCTGCCAATCAATCGAATCACGGTGAGTCATTCATTCCTCTGTTCTCGAATTCGGAAGCAATCGATCTGATGATCATTGATGTTCTTGATGGACCTATTGTTTTCTTATGATGAATTGTAGGAGAGTTGGTGATCGGATCTATACCACTAGAATTGAATCCATGGGATCTGAGGATGTTTATGTATTTTCTTGAGTTTCGAAGAAACAGAGGAGGCTCGGAAGAGAACTCTGGTGTTGATGACCATGTTTGAGAGAATGGCTGAACCAAGAGTGCAGTAACAACCTGGACACACGAAGGTTGTATCCGCAGCGTGGTATACTTTTTCACTTCCAATTCGCGTCAGGTATATTTTCTCTATTTCCTTGATTATTGTAGGACTTTGTATGCTTAGAACGATGGTGTGTGTGTGTACAGACCTGGGGTCGGATACGTGGAGTTCGAGTGTTTGCTTCCTCGATAGGCAATGTAGCAGCATCGCGTTGGTTGGACGGGTTATGTAGCTCCCCTTCCCAAAAATTTAGAAATAGTTTATTTTTTAATTATTTTATTCGAATGGTGATTTTTAGATTTTTGTAAATAAATATTGTTTCGTGTACACAATTTTACGTGAAAGACCTACTTTAGAAATTATGATTTTATTAGGTTCATTGAGAACTTACAGATAGAAATGTTTATAGGTTTATATATATATTCGTATATAGATATATATTCGTATATATATATATATATATATATATATATATATATATATATATATATATATATATATATATATATATATGCAGATGTGGGGACATATACGCTTAGTGTAAATATATATCTATAATATGTGAAGAGGAATATAATATTATATTGATATATATATATATATATATATATATATATATATATATATATATATATAGGAAAATATAGGGATATATATTTTGTGTGGATATTTATACATGTGTGTGTATAAATATTAATTGGTGAATATATACGTATATATGTATATATATTATATATGGAGATATGTATATATATTTAATATTGTTTTCTTTAAATACTATAAATAAGTATAAGTAACTATAAATGATTATATATATATATATATATATATATATATATATATATATATATATATATATATTTAATATCGTTTTCTTTAAATACTATAAATAAGTATAAGTAACTGTAAATGATTATATATATAGATATATATAAATGTATGTGTATATATGTATAAAATATATATTGTATATATGTAAGTGTGTATATATGTATATAAAGAAATATATGTATATAAATATGTTATATATATAAGAAAAAGAAGTAGCAAAAGAATCACAGTAGCATTAGGCCAAGCCCAGGCCAACCTTCCCCAAGCCTTTCTAAGACTAGCCGAACCCAGCTGACCTCTCCCACTTGACTATGTACACACAGCCCCTGGCCCATCCGAGTACAACTAATTTTTGGGCTAATATTTAGCTAGTCCAGCCGAGCATTCCCACACCAACCCACGAGTTTCGAGCCCAGGCAAAACTGACATTTTCCCCAAAGTCCGACCAGGCCAGGCCCAGCCCGGCTTGGCCCCAACACAGCCGACCCAGGCTGAACCAAACCGACTCCCGACCCGCCCTCATCAGTTCGATAACAGAAACTATTATAAGTCGACGAAGAGAAATTATCGAAACCCTAACAACTACTCACCCTGCGCACGCCCCTACACCATAGCCTCAGGCGAGCGTCGCAACCGCGCCGCCGTGGGCTGATCGGCCGCCACGAGCCGCCGGCGGGCTGTCGGAACCGCGCGTGACAGTGGACAAACGACAGTAGCAGGAGTGCGAGGAGACCGAATTCGCGATCACTTCTCGTCGCGCTCGGTCGACTAATGGTCGAACCGTCTTCGCAGGTTTGTCGACAACCTTACCCTTAATAGTTCCATTCAAATATTTTGGATTAACTCGCTTCGTACGCGTCGCAAATTGATTCCCAAAACTGGGAAAAATCTCGATTCCCTGGATTTAGAAACTGCCCAACGTCCAATATTCGCGGTCAATTTTCGACCAGAATACCGCAAATTTTGGAAAACTGCCTGAACAGACTTCTAGACAACCTAACCAAGATGAAGATCCTGTTTTTAGATTTAATTCTTGTGAGTTGTTTTCTGTTTAAAATTATGATGAAGTTGACGAAAAACCTGTTTTAAAAATATTGAAAACCATCCACACGACGTGCGTCCCGCCATTTCGGGCGACGTGGTCGTGCACCGTCAGCATCGAAAGCTGCATAACAGCTTCATGGTCATGTGGGCTTTGACGAAATTCAAATTGGTCGCGTGGGCACGACGAATTTGATGCGTATCCGTCGAAATTTACCGTATCGTTCACTTTGCAAATTCTCTAATTACTTTGTGCACGCTCGTCAGATTGAGACGAAACTTACGCCAACAGGACCGTATCATTTTTTGGGTCCTGTACGCCAAGTTTGGTCCAATTCTGAGACAGTTGATAAAATCACCGTTTTGCGGGCCCCACGTTCCTACTCAACGGGCGATTTTGTGCACGGCCCACCGGAATCCAACTCTGGACATACGGTTGGGTTCGTATCAGAAAGCCGGATCCATAGACATGTAGTTTGACGACTTTAGAGACCATTGACTCTGGCACACTTTTTGGTGCAAAGCGGGTCCAACGGCGGACATCGTTTTTGCCCGAAATTACCGTTTTGCCCTTGTGTCCAGAATTGGACTTAAGGACAGGCAATCCTAGCTAATTTGACTATTCTGAGAACGTTGGTACTATTTATTTCAGCATTCGGAGACTTCTGTATGTGTTGACTGGTTGTGGCTCATTGAGTGGTATAGTATTATTGGTTTCTCCAGCTAAGGACCTCAGGCAAGTGCACTTTCTGATTGCTTTCCGATTCATAGTAGTATTTTCATTTCATGTCTATACATATATCTTGCTGCTTGTTGACACGCTCGTCATACGGAGTTGTCGGGAGGGGAAATATCTTAGTATACATGTGGACTACCCAGAAATATCCCAATATGTCTATTCTTGAACGATAGCCGCTGCACACGATACGTGCAGTGTGTCAGATTTTACCTCCTAGCCGTTCACATGTCGAAAGGATATTTCACACCACCTAGATAGATGTCTTTTATTAGTTTTTCCTTATTTTCTTCTCTATCGTGCTATGTCATCAGTTATTTACCAAGTTTTGATATCTCATTGTTATTTTTATGTCTTGTTAATTCTATTGTGTTTTCGTATTGTCGTCGGTTTGTGTACTTGTTCCATTCCTGACTGGAAACCAATATTTTTCAGGTTTAGCCGCGATCACTCTTAGCACTGGGAAAGGCTTGGGTATGCTGAGGTCAACCTAGAAATAGATAGCAGTTGTATCAATTCCATTAATTGTAAAGTCTTGTATTTTCTTTAAATATAAATCTTATAAATGTTGTAATAAACTTAGATTTGTGAATGAGCAGCAAATATTATATTTTGTGATTTGAGCATTTATTTCTTGCGGGCTTGACAGCGTTCTACCGCCGACTCTACGGCGTAGGCTGGCTTGGACACGTCTCGTATCCGAAAATCGGGTGCGGGTCATGACAAGTTTTTGTTGTGGCCCATGCAGGTCATTTTTCGCAAAAGATTACGAACTCGTGATGGTATGTTAGTCGTACTATTGCGAGCCTGCGCCCAGGAAATGCTCATTCACAATTAGGATTAAAATGATTTAAGAGAATGACTAGGAATAGGAGTCCCTCATTAAATTGATCGTTGGGTAGTTAAGGTTATTAGATAGGCCATACAATTTAGATAACTTGCTAGATCCCTATAGGTACACTATACTTTTGATATGATACTAGGATCCAATATGGATTCACTATTCACATGATAAGTTAGACTTTCCTAGAATTAAGGTTCTAATCTTGATAAACTGTTCAATTTCCTTTACTCTACTAGATATAAACATCACTTCATGAGTTAGAATTGTCTGTTTTAAATTCTATGTTGCCGTAAGGAATTAGTTTAAATTTTCTGATCCTGTTTTTGCATATGAATCTCGAGGTAGATTGATTCGAGATTTTCCTCAACCATAGAAATGCATATGAAATAGATACTAGAATGTTTGTATTTCTTTCGTATTTAGTTATTTCCTGCATGTTAACTCTTTTATTTTAAGTGTTGTGACTGATAGGACAAATACCTACGCTTTATTTTAGTCAACCTGTCTGAATCTCTAGAAGCGCATAAATTTTATGGATATAGTTAGAGAAATATTAGCTAACCCATAAAGTTTAGACAGCAGCGCACTGTCGTCAATTATTTGAGAGTGGAGAATGTGGGTTCACTGCAGCCAACAGCGCACTGGCGAGGCACAACCCATAGAATTGAAATTCTTTCAAAGAATTATAGGTTATGGATCATTGCTAAAACTGTCCTAGTTGACCTCTTTAGATCTTAAGATACCCTCGTGTTAATGTAAGGTAGAGTACCGATAGCCTATTACAAATGAATCATGGAACCAAGAATTTGCCACGGCCAGATTATATGGGCAAGGCATAATTCTCGGTAAAATGATTTCAGACGTGATCACAAGATTAGGATACTATAGAGGAAAAGAGATGCCCTGTATGTCCCTTAGGACCCAAGGCCAATACTAGTGGAAACTCTATAAGTCGGTAGCATGTCTCTCAATTTAGCATTATGTGATCCTTGTGACCTATTAACAAGGTAAGTGACTGACACTAATAGGTTTACGTAGAATGTGAAATTTAGAGGTCCATAACCCAATAGTCGACCCAGGCCTTATGAATAGAAGATAGTAGGATTGACTGTATAAGCAAGAACACACGGTAAGGTTTTGATTTTTTTTCCAAAACTCAAACTATTGTGCCTCCTTTCCAAAAATCTCGCATATTTATATTTTGACTATCTTGACCAATGCTGCTATTACAGCCTAGTTTTGCAAGCTTACTCTTTTATCGAGCTTGATTCGAGACATATGTTTATTGGGGACGCCCGCTAACATATTGTCTAATCAGAATCATTGTATTATGGTCTGATCAACCATGATGCATTTGGTTCGCTTTATTTAATTGTCCTACGTAGATTGAGATATAGATGTCTTTAGGATCTCATCCACGACTGCTTTGACAACTCCTCTTGAATTAAACATTCTCCCTCGAATCATGTAATTGTGTTCAGTGACATCTCTCTTGAACTCTTTATTGTTTTCATCTTCACTGATTTGAAAGACGAAAGCTCGTAATTGATAAATAGATACCTAGTATTCCCATGACCATAATGGTTGTATATGCAAGGGTAGCTACCATCGGCCAGTCATGTGACTAGAACCTTGCCTTAAGTTACTCGTCCTCCCTTCGACAACTCATGTATACTGTGGACGAGTAGGTCACTCTATTTTATCGATCATGTGTCATTGCACACGCACTCGATTTTCATTTATTGAGGAACGACCCTTGACTTGACTTATACCTACCGTATCCCGATACGTCGTGCCTTATTCTTTATTAACAAGAGTCGAGGTAAATATCGGGACTTTGGAATCCTTCTAAATCTCACCATTCCTAAAACCATATCCTAGCTTCTAAGGTGGGTAGACTGTAAGCCTTCTAAGAATTTTAGGATATAGGAAGATTACCGATTGATCGGAATAACTTCCATTAGGATGATGATTAGCGCCCTTGAACTCCCAGTTTTCATTTAGATCATTTTGTGTCCCCGGTCGTGTCATTAATATTCGGAGCACTAAACTAGCTGTTATCTTCCAACAAATTTTATATGCAAGATCTAGACGAGTCCACATCAATCTAGGTATATCATGTCCCACTCAAACCCGTCCCCGTGTACTCTATTTTTGTGCTACGACTTTCAGATTAAAAGGATTAGCTATAACCCTTACCATAATGCCGGTATATTTTCCGACTTCCCTTAGAGCTTCAACCTCGACTCATTTCCTTCGATCCAATATATGATTGCGATCTACTCGAAGCCCACTACGCACATGCCACTAGTGTGTCACCCAATTGAGGTCTCATGTGCTACTTAAACACAAAAGTCACTGAAGGCACATTTTTATGCTTTATGAACCTAGCTAGCCAACCCGACTGACCACTAGCTCAACCACTTGGAAGGAATCCTATTCTAGGTTACCCTAACTTAGTAGACATAGTTTTATCATTAGAATCTTGTCCAGTCCATATAGATTGAAACCCAATGTTCATCCAACCAACGACTGATGGCCAAATAGAGAACACATTAAGACCACAATCTTGATTTCTTAAATTCCGTTCTATTTTAGAAATCTTGTTTAGATTAGAAATTTGAGAACAGAGTTTCTGTATTGCACGGATTGCAAGCCCCTTTAAGAAGTGAAGGGTTCTTCGATTTAGCAAGTGACTAGACTAGAGTAGCAAATCTAGTAAATAAGTCAATGGTTCGTAAACTTTCTACACGCATCATAGAATACTCTCAGCAGTTCTTGAAACTTCATAACTGCTCCCGATTATTTTTATTTATCTGTCCTCCCTATTTTGGAGTGACGAATGGTCATGTTTATTAGAATTTACCAATATTTCTTAGCTACTTGTGTAAGTTTGTTGCTTGTTAAATTTTGGGTTGCTTGATAGATACGAGAGGATTATAGATACCATATGTCCTAGATATTTTTGGAAGAAGTTATTAGCCACTAGTTAGATGATTATAAGATTTTAGTGACCAGTATTTCAAGGGAGTAGTGTGACTAAAGGTGGGTAGAAGTCCTCGAGATTTCGTAAATACCAAATGACTAGAGAAGGATACAAACGATTATTGAGAAATTAAATTTGAGAAGATTGTGATAATAGTGGAGTTATTCCCCTACTTTTTTTATTTTTGAATCTTAGGCATGTCTATGAGTTAGAATTTCGAGGACAAAATTAGTTTAAGGTGGGTAGATTTGTAGCTCCCCTTCCCAAAAATTTAGAAATGTTTTATTTTTTAATTATTTTATTCGAATGGTGATTTTTAGATTTTTGTAAATAAATATTGTTTCGTGTACACAATTTTACGTGAAAGACCTACTTTAGAAATTATGATTTTATTAGGTTCATTGAGAAGTTACAGATAGAAATGTTTATAGGTTTATATATATATATATATATATATATATATATATATATATATATATATATATATATATATATATATATATATATATATAAATAAAAAATAAAAATAAAATAAAAATAAAAATAAAAATAAAATAAAATAAAAATAAAATAAAATAAAAATAAAAAATATATATATATATATTTTTTATTTATATATATATATATATATATATATATATATATATATATATATATATATATATATATATATATATAATATAAAATAATATATATATATATATATATATATATATATATATATATATATATATATATATATATATATATATATATATATATATATATATATATATATATATATATATATATGCAGATGTGGGGACATATACGCTTAGTGTAAATATATATCTATAATATGTGAAGAGGAATATAATATTATATTGATATATATATATATATAGGAAAATATAGGGATATATATTTTGTGTGGATATTTATACATGTGTGTGTATAAGTATTAATTGGTGAATATATACGTATATATGTATATATATTATATATGGAGATATGTATATATATTGATATGTATATATATTTAATATTGTTTTCTTTAAATACTATAAATAAGTATAAGTAACTATAAATGATTATATATATAGATATTTATAAATGTATGTGTATATATGTATAAAATATATATTGTATATATGTAAGTGTGTATATATGTATATAAAGAAATATATGTATATAAATATGTTATATATATAAGAAAAAGAAGTAGCAAAAGAATCACAGTAGCATTAGGCCAAGCCCAGGCCAACCTTCCCCAAGCCTTTCCAAGACCAGCCGAACCCAGTTGACCTCCCCCACTTGACTATGTACACACAGCCCTTGGCCCATCCGAGTATAACTAATTTTTGGGCTAATATTTAGCTAGTCCAGCCGAGCATTCCCACACCAACCCACGAGTTTCGAGCCCAGGCAAAACCGACTTTTTCCCCAAAGCCCGACCCGGCCAGGCCCAGTCCGGCTTGGCCCCAACCCAGCCGACCCAGGCTGAACCAAACAGACTCCCGACCCGCCCTCATCAGTTCGATAACAGAAACTATTATAAGTCGACGAAGAGAAATTATCGAAACCCTAACAACTACTCACCCTGCACGCGCCCCTACACCCTGGCCTCAGGAAAGCGCCGCAACCGCGCCGCCGCGGGCTGATCGACCGCCACGAGCCGCCGGCGGGCTGTCGGAACCGCGCGTGAAAGTGGACAAACGACAGTAGCAGGAGTGCGAGGAGACCGAATTCGCCATCACTTCTCGTCGCGCTCGGTCGACCAATGGTCGAACCGTCTTCGCAGGTTTGTCGACAACCTTACCCCAAATATTTTGGATTAACTCGCTTCGTACGAGTCGCAAACCGATTCCCAAAAATGGGAAAAATCTCGATTCCCTGGATTTAGAAACTGCCCAACGTCCAATATTCGCGGTCGATTTGCGACCAGAACACCGCAAATTTTGAAAAACCGCCTGAACAGACTTCTAGACAACCTAACCAAGATGAAGACCCTATTTTTAGATTTAATTCTTGTGAGTTATTTTCTGTTTAAAATTATGATGAAGTTGACGAAAAACCTGTTTTAAAAACATTAAAAACCATCCACACGACATGCGTCCCGCCATTTCGGGCGACGTAGTTGTGCACCGTAAGCATCGAAAGCTGCGTAACAGCTTCGTGGTCGTGTGGGCTTTGACGGAATTCAAATTGGTCGCGTGGGCACGACGAATTTGATGCGTATCCGTCAAAATTTACCGTATCGTGCACTTTACAAATTCTTCAATTAATTCGTGCACGCTCGTCAGATCGAGACGAAACTTGTGCCAACAGGACCGTATCATTTTTCTGGTCCTGTACGCCAAGTTTGGTCCAATTCTGAGACAGTTGATAAAATTATCGTTTTGTGGGCCCCACGGTCCTACTCAACGGGCGATTTTGTGCACGACCCACCGGAATCCAACTCTGGACATACGGTTGGGTTCGTATCAGAAAACCGGATCTGTAGACATGTAGTTTGACGACTTTAGAGATCATTGACTCTGACACACTTTTCGGTGTAAAGCGGGTCCAACGGCGGACATCGTTTTTGCCCAAAATTACCGTTTTGCCCTTGTGTCTAGAATTAGACTTAAGGACAGGCAATCCTAGCTAATTTGACTATTCTAAGAACGTTGGTACTATTTATTTTAGCATCCGGAGACTTCTGCATGTGTTGACTGGTTGTGGCTCATTGAGTGGTATAGTATTATTGGTTTCTCCAGCTAAGGACCTCAGGCAAGTGCACTTTCTGATTACTTTCCAATTCATAGTAGTCTTTTCATTTCATGTCTATACATATATCTTGCTGCTTGTTGACACGCTCGTCACACGGAGTTGTCGGGAGGGGAAATATCTTAGTATACATGTGGACTACCCAGAAATATTCTAATATGTCTATTCTTGAACGATAGCCGCTGCACACGACACGTGCAGTGTGCCGAATTTTACCCACTAGTCGTTCACATATCGAAAGGATATTTCACACCACCTAGATAGATGTCTTTTATTAGTTTTTTCTTATTTTCTTCTATATCGTGCTATGTCATCAGTTATTTACCAAGTTTTGATATCTTATATGTTATTTTCATGTCTTGTTAATTCTATTGTGTTTTTGTATTGTCGTCGGTTTGTGTACTTGTTCCATTCCTGACTGGAAACTAATATTTTTCAGGTTTTGCCGCGATCACTCTTAGCACTGGGGAAGGCTTGGGTATGCTGAGGTCAACCTAGAAATAGATAGCAGTTGTATCAATTTCATTAATTGTAAAGTCTTGTATTTTTTTAAATATAAATCTTGTAAATATTGTAATAAACTTAGATTTGTGAATGAGCAGCAAATATTACATTTTGTGATTTGAGCATTTATTTCTTGCGGGCTTGACAGCGTTCTACCGCCGACTCTGCGGCGTAGGCTGGCTTGGACACGTCTCGTATCCGAAAACCGGGTGCGGGTCGTGACAGGTTAGACCGTGTCAGTTGCGTCCTAAGCTAGTGTCGGATACAGGAAATGGAATGCAGGTTTATGAGTGCAAGATGATGAATTGCATTGTGAAAACTTTTACTGATCTGTACTTGCTTTCGTAACATGTTTAGAGTCCTAACCGTTACTTAAATTTTGAATTCAAGGGTATGGAGACCAACTGTTAGAGAGTTTGAGTATTGGTGGAACTTTAATTTTGGTTAGGATATCTGGTAGTAAGACTGACTGGTATCAATGCTGATTTGTAACAGTCTCATTTAAGGACTGAACCTCATATGGAAATTAGTATGAAGATTGTGACATTATCACTTGAAATGTAGAACAGGACCTGTCATCTATTATTTCTGAAGCCAATATTGTACATGAGAGTTTAGGTACCTCTCATTAGTAATGAGAAAGGCTATTGGTACAGCTAGGACTAATGTCCTGTACAAACACACGAGAGGATATAGCAGATGTTAAGTTACTATTTTTCTTAATTTTTATTTACTGCTACTAGCGATGATTGGGAGGATGGTATCCTTAACTTCAACTAATGGTAACAGTTGACTTGGTGGTCTTAATAGTAGGATTTTGGCCATGTATATGTATTCTCTAGATTTATTCATTCAATGATAGTGTTCCAAAATCTGGAATTTAAGCCTGAAGTCTCTTGCCTCATATTTTCCTTTCATTAGTTAAACAATCGAGTTTTGGATGGATATTAGATGTATGATAGTTGAGTTGTAATACCAATCCTTGTCTCTAAAATTGTACTCAGCTATGGTTGTACCTTATAACTACTGCTATTACCTTTGCAGGAAACACATAACCTGTAATAAAGTTTCAGAGTTATTTAAGTGCAGGATATAATTTTTGTGACTGTCAGATAACTAGAAGGGTAGACAGTTCAGTCTTTAAACTGAGCTGATAATTTGGGAAATGTATAGGTATTCATGAGTAGAGTCAAATCTGAGACTAAGTCAGTAGTTCACTTTAGGAATAGGTTTGAAGTGACTGGACTGAAACTGAACTGGTGATTAGAACTGATATCAGGTTTGAACCAAAACTCTTTTAGGTTTAATTATATGTGGTAGCAAGGATTGAGTGGATGTTCTATCAGGACTGACTATACAAACATCCTAGCTGAGACTGACATGTAGCAGTCTATGGAAGACTGACCCAAATCAGTCTTAGCTGGACTGATTGTATCAGTCTCATTTTAGGACTGAACTCTCAACTAAAGTTTGATTGTTCAAGTAATTGCAATGAGGGTTACCCTAGATTACAAGAGTTAATCTAGGATATGTTGAATCTATGGAAGACTGGGAATCTGGGTGTTTAGGTATGACAGTACTTATTGTAGAGTACCAATACCTAGAAGCCTTGCTAGTTATAGGATGAGTTTAGATTTGACTCTAATCAATACCAGTAAGGTTATCTCTATAGAGACTATAATGTTAGTCATGGTAATAGGTTGGCTTGGGTTTTACAAAATCTAAACTAGGTTGCTTTAGGATGATAGTGGGTATAAGAAAGGAAGTTGTTAGGACATCATTGCTTCCCTTCTAGTAGACTTGGTAGAAATACTTTAGTTGGAAGAGGGTATTCATAGAAATAGGTTTATTTAAAAGTTTGTTAGTTGATAATTGTTTATATTCTAATCAAATTGTAACCATATAAACAGGAGGATATCCAGCATTTCACTCCACACTTGATCACCCTGAGCAAGGCAAGTATACTCCACGGACTTGTTCATTTTCTCATGTCTTGTATATTCATTCCTGTATCACCTTGTTGACATGATATATCACGAGATTGTCTTGTTTCATGTTTCTTGAGTTTACTTGTGTCTGGAAGGGAAAATACTACAGATGTGTGATCAAACCCATGTTACTATTTATGTGAATAGCTTAGGCCCCGCATCGTGCACGCGGGACCGAAGCCGTACCATTTTATGTTCATTGAATCTACCCAAGCCGATCACACATTCTGGATGTATTTTAAAATATTGCACATTTCAGGTTCATATTGCATTTCATGTTCAAGACTCATTTTATGTTCTCTGTTTTTACTTTCAGTATTCATATTCAGGATCCATGTCTTGTTCTCATTTCTCGTACTTTATATATATTTCTTGTGTTCTTGTTCATACCATGATGTTCATGTTCATTTTCTTGGATATACTTAGCTCCGCTCCTGACTAGGATATGTTGCAGGTGAGCTGGAGGCTATCTGTGATACTTACTATGGAAAGGAGCCTGGAGGCACCTATGAGCCAGTTGATGTTGCCCAGGACTTAGAGGCTAAGGAAGCCTAGAGCACTTTACCTTAGCAGTTATATTTTCCTATATTTTGAGACTATTAGACTTTACTTTCAATTGCTGGAATGTAATAACCTTGAGTCATGTATCTGGATTTGGGATTCGTTTATAGATGCTGTGTTCATATTTACTCTTGTATATCTGGTTAGTTTTCCCTAGATTGGTACAGCTTACTTTACCGTATCTAACGACGAAGGCTGGACGTGTCCGACTCGAGTCCGATTGTTCGGGAGCGGGTCGTGACATTTGATAAGTTTGAGAACAGCACCTATGTGCTGTCAAAATTTTTTGTATATATAATTATTAATATATACAATATAGTGGGTATATGTTATGATATTTTAATACAGTATAGTGGGTGTTATTTGTATGCTATTTTATATCAGTTATGTTTTGTTATGTTTAATTTATTTTGGTAAGATTAGTGGTATACAATATATAATATTTATTTAATAAATATATATATATATATAAAACTTTAAAAATATTATTCTTATTATTGTATTTTTGTACTATTAGTACCAATTAGTGATAATATGTTATTAGTTAAAAATATATAGTATATAATTTTTCCAAAAACTTTTTTAACTACAGGGATTTCTAGTTCTTTTTCTAAAAATATTTATTTGACTGATAATATATATATTTCGACCTAAAAATCCATTTCGACAAACTCGTTTTATTTTTTTTGCCTAAGACGACTTCTTAGACTTTCAAATAGTTATTTAAAAAATTTACTATAAAATAGTTTTTGAGATTTTAAAATATTTATCAATAAATATTTTTGACTAACAAAGTGTAGATTTCATGGTTATAAATAAATTCCAAAAAATAGAATATGTTTCTTTCTACCCAAAACTCCCTTCCATTATCGTCATTTGACCACGACTACTCATGCATTCCTATTTTCTCGCAAATTCAGGCCATGTTCGCATGGACCTCGGCTATTGGTCAAAAATATGACATCTTGATCATCGCACCACATCATGCGTAATACCAGGCAAGATACCTTGCCATCTTTACTGCTTACATTTAGTTGCATTTTATTATTCAGTTATTGTATATTTTCTGCACTTTTATTTTCAGTTATTTATTTTCTCCTTGTATATGGGCCTAGAGTTAAGAGACTACCGTCAATGTAGTGCATCTCATTAACTTGTCATGATTGTACGATTGTGTGTGAGTTGTGAGTAACATATAGAGGTTGCTTGTGTGTTGGCTGATCACCCATGCGCATGCATAGAAATAACTGTTAATAGATGCATGTTAGAAGACTTGACAGTTATTAAGTATAAAATAGTGTTGTGGAAGCGACATGTGTTGGTGTGTCGTGATTACTATACATGTATAGTATCATTGGGGGAGAGGACAGCTACTAGCGTAGGGGCAACATTTATTTTTACACACATTTTGGGCCGATAGTGACTCGAATGAGCGCTACTTACTGTCCCGGGCCGATAGTGTCTCGTGTGAGCGCTACTTACTGCCACTCTTTATTTACTCTGCTGATCCTACACCCCCTGCGTAGAACGTTGTCCTCAAAGTTCATATCACAAAGATGGTTAGGGACCCAGTTGTGTTATAGTTTTATAGTGTTTACTTTTGCAGTTATACATGGCATGTTCTTCCTGTATCTTATTACGTCCCTCTGAGGACCTGATGATTTCTCCAGGTGTATTTTGTGATTTTCGCAGGTGCTCTAGTCAAGGCCACGGTTTACTTCCGTCTTTTGCAATAACAACTCTTGGACTCATCGCTTTGTTCGACAAATTCTTCCTTTGTATATTTCTCTTATTTAAATTTGTTGGTAGTGGATATGTCTCCGTCCAACGTTTTTGTACAAATGACATTATAAAGTTGAATTTATAATATATTTATTATGGATGAGATTAGCTTTATGGTTACTATATTTTACAGCTTATGTGTACATACGAGGGTTCCATATACTTCGTATGTATACAGCTGACATGCTTACGTATTTAGTCCTAGTATTTTGGGACTGGGGCGTGATAATATGACATTATCTAAAGGGGGATTTTGAATTTCCTAATCCATATCAATCTAGGACTTTCACCTCCTATATAAGGAGAAGCGCTTTGCTCTCTTCCTCGAAATTCCACAAGTCCGAAATCTTATTCCATCTTTTACATATATATTAATTTCTCGTGTCGGACACACCCCCGACATAATCAAATTCCTATCCCTAATCCTATTCTAAATCATGTCTGTTGCCTCCCCGCGAGAACCCGTCTTCTCCGACCATGGCCATCGACACCACCACTTATGGCCGCAGTCACCGCTGCCATGGTGTTACGACCCGTACCCGTTTTTTTCTAAACGGATACGAGATGTGTCCAAGCCAGCCTACGCCGCAGTGTCGGCGGTAGAGCGCTGTCACGACCATGAAGATCAAAATCACAAATAATGCTCATTCACATAGTTAATTTAACTTACATGATCACAAGTTTTACATTTGTAGAAAAATATAAACTTGTACAAATAAATGAATGACTACAACTCAACTATCTAGTTAGTCTCTAGGCTTTTGTCTGCAAGTATTCCCGTCAGTCCCCAAGCTAAGTGGAATCCACGGCTAACCTGAAAATATTGGTTTTCAGTCAGGAATGGAACGAGCACAATTCACTGAATGCAATTTCAAATAAAAAAAATGACTATAAAACAAAGGTTAGACATCAATCATGAGTTTTGAAAATAAACAGTAAATACAGAAAACCAATAGCAATAAATAGACACAAAATACCTTTCCCAACTGCTAAAAGTACCTTTGATATCTGATCGGTCTGGGGCACTACATCGTACGGTCTACGATGTCTACTTGCATGAAAATAAACACTGTCTACGATGTCTACTTGCAGAAAATAAGCACTATCTACGATGTCTACTTGCAGAAAAATAAACACTGTCTACGATGTCTATTGCATGAAAATAAATACTATCTACGATGTCTACTTGCAGAAAATAAGCACTGTCTACGATGTCTACTTGCAGAAAAATAAACACTGTCTACGATGTCTACTGCATGAAAAATAAACACTGTCTACGGTCGGATCACACATCCTTGGTACTTCACATTTTCGACTCAACAATTTATAATAGAGTATAAAAATCACATAACCAATGGCCAATCAATGAAATATAGTAAAGATCAATATCAAAATGTAGACAATAAACTGTACTCGCCTGTGATCCTCTGCTGGTGAAACCGACAATCTGAACCACTCAATGTGCCCCAATAGTCAAAACCCGTACAACAGTCTCCGAAATCTGAAATAAATATTACCAATATTCTTAAAATAGTCAAATTAGCTATGAACGCCTATCCTTAAGTTCAATTCTGGACACAGGAGCAAAACGGTAATTTCGGGTCAAAACGGTGTCCGCCGTTGGACCCACTTTGTACCAAAAAACGTGCCAGAGTCAACGGTCTCTAAATTCGTCAAACTATATGTCTACTGATCCAGTTTTCTGATACGAACCCAACCGTATGTCCAGAGTTGGATTCCGGCGGGCTGTGCACAAAATCACCCGTTGAGTCGGACCGTAGGGCCCACAAAACGGCGATTTTATCAACTGTCTCAGAATCGGACCAAACTTGGCATACAGGACCAGAAAAATGATGCGGTCCTGTTGGTACAACTTTTGTCTTGATCTGATGAGCGTGCACAAAGTAATTAGAGAATTTGCACAGAGGCCGATACGGTGAATTTCGACGGATACACATCAAATTCGTCGCGCACACGCAACCAATTTGAATTCCGTCAAAGCCCACACGACCACGAAGCCGTTACGCACTTTTCGATGCTTTTGGTTCGTGACCACGTCGCCCGGATTGACGGGACGCACGTCGAGTGGAAGATTTTTTCTAGATTTCCAAACTGTTTTTGCCAGGTTTTTCTTGGTTTTCAAACTGATTTATCTTTTGTTACAAATAACTAAAATTAAAAGTAACAGTAGGGTTTTGATCCTGGTCATGTTGTCTTTAGAATCGTTCAAGTAGTTTTCTAAACTACTCATTGGATCGGCGATTGATCACCTTCCAAAGTAGGGTCCATGCAATAGTTTCGGACTGTTAAGAACGAGATTTTTATCGATATTTGAGAGGGTTTTTCGTACTGATTAATACAATCTAAAGGAAAGTAATTGAAGGTATTAGAAGGTGTATAGGTTAGCTACGCAACGGATCTTTCGGTTCGAAAAATTGGCGAACAACGAGGGAGAAAAGAGGCACGGAAAAAGGTACCTGGGTTCCTACTGCGGCTGTCTCCGTTCAGTCGCGCGCATGGGTGTCGGCGCTCCTGTGCGCGGTTGCCGCCCCCGACCGGTCTGTGGCATGATTCTCAGGGTCGGGGTTAGGGTTTTTATCGAAATCCTACTCCTTATATATACCGCTGTGAGCGAGCGGTTTTAAAATCTCGGGTTGGGATTCTCTCGGGTTTGGGCTCTGTTGAAGCTCGGGTTTGCGTTCTACTGTAGCTATGCTACAGTATCCTCTCGGTTAACAAGGGGCTAGTAGCTTTGCCAGCTACGTGGGCTTCTATCCACTGTTTTCGCAAGGGAACAGTGTTGATAACTTCTTCTTCTTCTTCTTCTTTTCTTTTTTTTAAACTATACATACATATATATATATATATATATATATATATATATATATATATATATATATATATATATATATATATATATATATATATACTCATATGTATATAGTTCATCAAACCTATATTTATATATATATAAAAATATAATGATATATAATTTATATATGTATATATTATAACATCTATTTGACAATAATAATATACCAATAATAATAAAATACTATTATATAATAACCTCCTCAATAATATTAATATTAATAATAAAATATTAATAAAAATAATAATAATAATAATAACGAAATTCTATAAATCAATAAGGGTGTATATACCATGGCGTACAATCTAATAATCTCCGGAATGTACAAGAACCTATTTATTGAATATTATTTAATAATGATATTTATAATATTTAAATTATGAATATTTAAAGATAGTCATTAAATCATTTAAAATGGAATACAACACCCTCATTCCAATTTCCATCAACACGAATGTCATTGGACGAGCCGCATGACTACTCGGCTTGGGCTCAGTTCGGGTCCAGTCCGGGCTAAAATGGTATAACCGGTTTCCCTAAAATTCAATAATATAGATAATGAATAAATAAACCTTCGGTAAGGGTTAAGTCGCAACTTGGCTTGGTTTTCCTAGTTAGGACATCGCTATGGCTCGGCCTTCCCTATCAAGGCTAACACACTAGTCAAAGCACGCCATTGCACTATCCGTGCCACGATTCCTAGTCGTCTTGTACTCCAAAACTCCACTATGGCTAAAATCATCTACCGTAATAATTAACTAAAATAATTATTTATAACCCAAAAGATCACCATTTAATTCAAATAAATAAATAAAATATATTATCAAAATTCTGGGAAGAGGGACTACAAATCTACCCACCTTAAAAATAATTTCGTCCTCGAAATTCTAATTCAGAACTATTCCTTAAATTCAAAAAGGAAAACTACCATTACCTTAATCTTCTCGAATTTTTAATTCCTCAAAAAACAGTTTATATCCTCCTCCTAGCCATTTTGTAACTACGAAACTCCGAGGACTTCTACCCACCTTTGGGCATACTACTCCCTCAAAGCTATGTCCCTACAACTATATAATCATCCGACTAATTGCTATAATTGCTATCAATAAATATCTACGGTATATGGCACCTATAAACCTCTCATATCTATCAAGCAAAACAAAATTTTAACAAACAACAACTTACACAGGTAGTTAAGAATTATTGGTAAATTTCAATAAATATGACCATTCGTCGCTCCGAAATAGGAAGGACAGGAAAATAAGGAAGAACAATCGAGAGTAAAAATAAAATTCTAGAGCGGTAGAGAGTATCCAATGCTGCAGATGGAATGAAAGTTTATGAACCAATGACTTATTTGCTAGAGGGGCTACTCTAGTCCAGTCATTCGCTAAATCGAAGAACCCTTCGTTTCTTAGAGTGGCCTGCAATCCGTACACTACATAAGTCCCATTCTCAAAATTTATCTAAACAGTCCCATAATAGAACAGAATTTGAGAAATCAAGGTTGTGATCTTTTCCGTGGTTATTTAAACACACGAGCAAGGGATAAAATGCAATACAAGATCGTATCACAACTCCCAGGTAGATGGGATAAGGGTTACGAATGATCTCTCATTCTAAGAGGTGGGGACTACATAATCGGTATAGGAACCTATCTCAAATGGTTTAATTTTATATATTCCAAAATGGTGGTTTGTAGGGATGGGTTTTACTGGTTCTTAATGGGTTCCTGATTGGACATCAATCATTGGTTGGATGAACCTTGGGTTTCAGTCTATATTGACTGGACAAGATTCCAATAATAAAACTATTTTTACTAGGTTAGGGTAACCTGGAATAAGTTTCCACCCAAGTGGTTGAGCTAGTTGGACAGTCGAATTGGTTAAATAGGTTCTGTAAGCCCTGAAGATGTGCCTTCCGTGACTTTTGTGTTTAAGTAGCACGAGAAGACACAATTGAATGGCACACTAGTGACATGTGCGTAGTGGGCTTTGAGTCGATCACAACCATATATTGGGTTGAAAGGTTCGAGTCGAGGTTGAGTCTCTAAATGTAGCCGGGAAGTATACGGGGATTATGGTAAGGATTATAGCTAGTCCTTTTTACATGAAAGTCGTACCATAAAAATAGAGTACAGGGGGACAGGTTTGAGTGGGACATGATATAACTAGATGAAGGTGGACTCGTCTAGATCTTGCATATAAAATTTGTTGGAAGGTAATAGCTGGTCTCGTGCTTCGAATATTAATGACACGGCCGGGGACACAAAATGATCTAGATGGAAAGTGGAAGTCCATGAGACACTAATTATCATCCTAATGGAAGTTAATCTAATCAATCGACAATCCTCGTATATCCTAAATTTTTAGAAAGCTTACAGTTTACCTACCCTAGAAGCTAGGACATAATTTTTGGAATAACGAGGTTAGAAGGATTTCATAGTCCGGATACTGTACCTCGACTCTTGTTAATAGAGGATAAGGCACTGCGTAACGAAATACGGTAGATATAATTCAAGTCAAGGATCGTTCCTCAATAAATAGAGAACGAGTGTGTACAATGACACATGGTCGATAAAATAGGATGATCTACTCGTCTATAGTATACTAGAGTTATCGACGGGATAACCAACTCCAAGGCACAACATAAGAAAAGATTTCTAACAATTGAGTCAAGAAATTCTATTTGTGTCAAACCTGCCAGACTATGGTCACAAGGGTTGTAGTGATCAGGTATTGCTATTGACAACTGGTAGGTTATAGTATGACAGGGTATTTAAGCTATGGTATTGGCTAAGCTAGTGACTGTGGTGTTCCAACACTAGTTAGGTCTTAATAATAAAATTTACATAACTAGAGTAATATTTGTTGGAAACCAATCTTGGGATGAATGTCACGGTAAATGATTACCCTATTGTCCACTCATCTCATGTCTAACTGTGGGCTTCGGTCGAGGCAGGGTTGGTTCAAGGCTTAAGGGTTGCTAGTTAAGGCAAGCTTCCAGCAAATAATTAGAGACTCACAACATTTGGTTTCTTGAGAATAGATAGTCTCCTAGGTTGGCGTTCTGACTAAGGGTAAAATCCTAATCATTCTCAAATTCAGATGGCTCGAAAGTCTCAATAGTAGTTTGAGGGTCGATGGAAGAACGAGTAACTCAATCACATGACTGGTCGATGGTAGCTACACTTGTGCCTACCATTATCATAGCCATGAGAATACTCTGTACCTCTCTACCATCATGAGCTTTCGTCTTTCTAAATCGGTGAAAGACAAAAACAACAAAGAGTTCAAGAGACGTCACTGAATACCATTACGTGATTCAAAGGCGAATGCATAATTCAAGAGAAATTTTCAAGCAATTGCGGGCGAGATCCAGAAGACATCTATATCTCAATCTACGTAGGGTAATTAGATGAAGAGCAAACCAATTGCGTCATGGTTGATCAGACCGTAATACAATGATTCTGATTAGACAATATGTGAAATCCTTCATTTTGTTTCAATTAATTAATTAAATATTTAATTAGCTAATTATCAATATAAATCATTTATTTAGGAAATGGTAGTTTTAGAAAATTATTAAATTGCGTGTTTGCTAAATTAATATTTTTGACAGATTATTATTATTAGCTAAATAGAAAATTATTAATTTCAAAATAAATAATCATTGATTTTTGTTTTAGCTGACCCATACCAGAACCCGTTCCCGAGTCCCGAACCCATCTTGAATCCGTTTCGAAAAACTCAAGAAAAATCGGTTTTCCTGAAACAAATTTGTTGGTTTATTTATATAATTATAAATATGAGAAGAAAAGAATACTTATTAATACTCATTTAATTTTTTCCTATAAAACAAAAGTTTTGAAAACTCTTACTCTTATGCTCTCTTTCTTTCTCAGTCACCAGCATAAGAAAGGAATATTAATTCCTTATTAAAATCTCATAACTCTCGTTCTCATTTTCTTAACTTTACTAAAACCCTTCATTCCTTCCCTTTCCAACGGACCACCGGTCGACCCCTCACCTCCCCGCCGACGGAGCACCCCCTCTTCTTCCATAACTCCTCTCTTACTCCCTATAAAACCCCTCTCTTCACCCCTCTCCAGCACTCACTCTATTTCTTTCCCAAATTAAATCCCTAACCGTGCCCTAGCCCAAATTTTCAGCGAACCCGAGCCCCGACCGTGCCCCTCCCGGCGATCTTCGGCGCCGAACCACCCCTCCCGAGGCCGACGCCCCACCGGCGACCAACCCGACCGCCGTTTTCCGAGGCCGTGCCCGCCAACCCAACCCGGACGTCCTCCCCGTTCTCCGGTGCTGTTCCGCGGTACCCCGCCGCTATCTTTTCCAAGCTCGGGTGCTGTATACGCAGCCGAACACCGGTGAGACGCTGACACGAGCCCGAGACGCTGTCCGTGTGTTCTTTTTCTCTAAAATTCACCTGAGAGCTCTAGCCGAGCAATTTCTGGTATATTCTCGTTGCCCCGTTTCCATTTTTATAGTTTGTGATGAATTTGGTCCATGAATTTCTCCGAGAATTCGGTAAACGAGATATTTTTGGGTTTTTCGAAACCCTTTCGGAAACGTTCTGTGAGTTCTCGGAAGATTTCATTGGTTTAGGTTTTCTAATTCCATTTCGAAAATGGTTCTGTGGCTTTGATTTCGAGTTGGATTGGTTCTGTGAATTTTCCGAGTTAATTTCGGGTTTTCCGAATTTCCTTCAGAAACATTCTGTCGGCTTCTCGGGAATTTTTGAGTTAGCTTCGGAATAGCTCTGTAATTTTTTTGGTTTAAATCTGTAGTTTTGTTTTGGTTTACTTCTGTGATATTTTGGGTTTCCGGGTAATTTCGGTCTTCCGAATATCCTTCGGAAACGTGCTGTGATTATATATTTTCGGGTTCGATATTATTTTCGGGTTAATATTATTGGTGGATTGAATAATTGGAGTTTCCCTGGTTTGGGATATTATTTGTGTGTTGTTGGAGCATTTTCCCAGTTTTGGGTTGTCCCGAAAATAGAGGGAATGCTGCCGAAATTTTTATAAAACTTTATAAATGGATTTCAAATCGGTTTTCGAAAATATTTATAAATTGGATTTTTTTGGGCGACGACCGTATCGGTCAATGGGCCTTAGCGAAATACAAACGAAACCGGTTTTATCGGACGTTTAGGCATTAGCTATTTTTGACGATTGGACCAATATCTGAGACTCGTAAATTAATTCAAGTTAATTTAAATTATTATTTTATTTTGTAAATAAATTGTAGGATAATTTTTAGAGACTAACCAAAGTTTTCTTCTTATTTAAATTCATGTAAAATGGTCTGTAAAGGGCATAAGCCCAGTTTTATTATTTTCTGTGGTTTTGTAATAAGTTAGTTAAATTTTTATTCTTTTCTGGTTATGGTTGACGTAAACACGTAAAATAGTAAAATAATTATTTTATAGAAAATCAATATTGTTTCTCACATTAAATAAATTAGGAAAAAATTACAAGTTATTATTTAAACAAGTTTCACGTTTTTCCTCATTTAAAGAAAAATATAGTTTTATTATATAAATTCTAAAATACCAAGTTTTGCCAACAAATTGATAAATACAAAGTTTTCCGAAATTAAATATAAAATGATCTTTCCATCATAATTAAATATAACGCATTAGATAATCGAGTTTTGTTTGCGTTAGTATAATAAAGATTAAAAATTGACTACGACAAATTTAGAGATTGTAACTAGCACATCTAGCATGGCAATTTTGGAAATCTAAGGCAGACTTCTCGATTGTAGGATTTCGAGGACAAGTCTGAATTCAATCCCGGAGACATTCCAAATCCAGTCATAATCGAAGGCAAGTATATTTTGTGGTAGTTTACAATTATTTAGTAATCGTTTTATTATAAGTTTAAACCACGATGCAACACGGAACTCTCTCTGAGAGCATTGACTGATAAACTGTTGGGTACTGGGGGAGTAGTGTAATGAGTATGACCACATCCAAAATAGTATAATGATTGTGTTAGCTTACCCCTCATACACACGGGGATAAGCCATATCGTATCAATAGGATACAACTGTACAACCCAATCCAGTCATATTCATTGCCTATTCACATCATAATGTTTTAAACTGCTGGAAAACTATTTATTTAAAATTGTTTAAAAATGCATAACTCTATTATTATTTCAATTGTTAAATTATCATGAATTGTACATTTCTCCCTCCTGTCTGGAGACTATATTTTTAGGTTCTATTGATGATGAAGAGCTTCTGATTAGTAGCTACTATGACCCTAAGCTGTACTCGGCTGTTCTACCAGAGAATGATGATGAGGAGACTGCTAATTAGTTTTATTTCCAGTTTATGATATTGTGAAAAACAAATATTTTATTTCAGTTGTGGATTGTATTTGAAAACTTTGTGTTTGGACAAGTTTTATTTATCGAAATATTAAATTGTGGCAATTAGAATTGTGTTGTTGATTACCTGCATAAGTGATACAGCTTACTGCCGTCGTCTCAACAACGGTGCAGGCTGGGCATGATCCGATTCGACCCAAGAAATTGGGACCGGGTCGTGACATATTTTTAGTGGTGGCCCATGCAGGTCGAATCAACAACTTAGGAAAACATATCTAGAAACATTTAGAACACTAGAATATTAATTTGTCACAACATAGGACCGAAATATATTATAAATAAATATTTTTGTTTTATTAAAGACTGGTAGGCTACCTTGCTTATGTTTATATCCTAAACCTTCCAGAATATAGCCACCAATCCTGCTGGCAATGGGGTATCTTCACCCTATCATACCCCACCTCTCCAACCAAGTCCGGATCCTACACCTCGGCAGCTGGCCGACCGTCCCCATAATACCCCGGCGGATCCTATATCTTCCCAGACGAAGATGCAGCCTCCTGCAATATTGCCTACTCCAGCTGCTCCACCGGTGCCTGTGGACCCCACCGACCTCATAGGTCTTCTACGAGGAGTGCTAAAAGCCCAGAGAGCTCAAACGGAAGCTCATCAAGAGCAAACCGTGATTATGAGGAAAAGCATAGAGAATTCTCATAACGTAGCTATGACTGCTCTGGGAAGAGGAGAAGCAGCTCAACTTGAACCAAGGCCTGCCAAGGTAAACATAAATCTAAGGGATTAATTTATGAAACATTAAGGCCATTTAAATTAATGAGGATCATATTGCTAAGGTGGGCGATATTGAGAGTTTCAAGAAGCAGAACCCTCGACCCTTCAAGGGAACCGAGGGAATCGTCTATGCCGATTAATGGCTCGATAGCATGGAGCGTCTCCTAAGTGTCGCTCGAATTTCAGAAGACCTCAAGGCCGAAGCAGTAGGACTCCAACTGTAAAATATAGCAAGCACCTGGTACCGAAATGAACCCCGACTCCAGGACAAGTAGCTTGACTGGGACACCTTCAAGAGGTTGTTCCAGAGGAAGTTCTTCCCAACATCAGAGTTGCGGAAGATGGAGAGGCAATTTCAGAACCTGAAGCAAAAAAATATGACTGTTGGAGAATATACGGCAGAATTTGGCCAACTCAGCCGTTTTGCCAAGAACTTGGTAGCTGACCCTGATGATCGTGCTGAAAGGTTCAGATATGGGCTGAGAGAAGAGATCTGCACCCATGTGATCTCAGACGGTGCTAAGACTTATGAAAGGATCCTGGAGCGAGCTCAAGATATAGAGAAGAGTCAACCAGCTCGCTCAAAGAGGGATTATCCTGGAACTAATGACTTCCAGGGTAATTAGAAGAAACCTAACAAAAACAACAACAACAACCGGCCTCCTCACCATCAGCAGCAGAACCAACAGCGAGGAATAATGATAGAGCACCTCAGAGGCAGATCCCTGTCTGTAATTTTTGTAAGAGGCCAGGGCATCAGTCGAACATCTGCAGGAAGAGGCTAGGATACTGCCTAGTCTGTGGGTCTGCCACCCACCAAGTGAAGGACTGCCCCTCGTCGATCCACCGGACTGGAGCAACTCAACAAAAAGGTTCTCTGCCCACTCAGCAACAATAATTTGGGCAGCATCAACAGAAGACTGGATGAGCCTTTTCCCTAGCAGCAGATGAGGCGGAGCCAGAGCAGGAACCTACAGCTGATGTCATTGCAGGTTTCATTTATGTGCATTCCTATCCTGCCTTAGCTTTATTTGATTCGGTTGCATCACATAGTTTCATATCCACAAAATTCATCTCTGCACACCACATAGTTATAGGCTTTAGCAAGAAGATATGTAGAGTCATGACCGGTGGAGGACCCCTACCTATCACTGAGACATGTAACTGCCCTATCTGTCACCTCCAGTTTTCAGAAATAGAGGTATTTTTGTCATTTTATATTTTTGAATATTTTTGAAATTTATTTTATTATTTATGATATTATTTTGGGGTTGAAATTTATTTTATTATTTATGATATTGTTTTGGGATTATTTGAGTCGGGTTCGAATTTCAACTCAATCCGACTTGAAACGGGGACCTGGGGGGTAGTTTGACTCTAGTGGGACCCACACACTAGTTAGACATGGCCCACATGATATTAATTTTAGTCCACATGATATTAATTTTAGTTAGTAGTTAGACTAATTATTTATGGATAGGTTTAGTTTAATTAGATACTTAAAACTAGACTAAATTGACCTCAACCTTTAACCCATTCCTAATTTAAATCAAATAGATTAGTGGAGTGCATTTTGGACATTCAAATAGGGAACACCTCACCCTTTTTGGGCAGCCACCTATGGGGGGGGATAAGGAGTGAGTCACTCCTTCATTCATTTGTTTTCATCAACTTTCTCTCTCTTGTTCTTCCCCAAATTAATTTAGAGATGAACCTCCATTGATTTCATCTCCAAATCAACCCTTTCTTCCACCAAATCATCTTCATTTCTCCTCTACTCCATGGTTAGAGGGTGCTAGCCAAGTTTGGGAGGATTCGGAGCTCGTTCGTGTCCTTTTAGAATCTCTACGTGTCGGTGTCATGTCCGAAGGATTTTTCTTTGAATCTCTCTCCCAGAAGGTATAATCTCTCCTCTAATCCATCCCTACATGCATATAGAAATATTTTGAACCCATAGGAATGACCCCCATGGTTGTATCTCCATTTGTGTCCATTTCGTGTCCATTTGGAGGTCATAGGAGTGTCCTTTGTGTTATGGTTGTGTCCATATGGAAAAACACCAAATTTGGACACACTATGTGTTGTTGTTATGTATGAATGAATTATTACATGTTTAATCTCATATTTTTGTATTGGAGATGTATTCTATAGTGTCTCATATATATATATTAGTGTAGAGAGTGAGTTCTAGATATATTATGTTATATACTTGTGTTTCTTTTGTCTCAAACTACTTAAATTCGTCATAATATTTATCCACGTTTTTAGTAGCAATAGCAACTTAGAAATATCATAACTTTTAGCTTAAAACTCCGATTTATCTCCCATTTTTTTAAAAGAACCATATCGAAGTTATCTTTCCAAATATATATTTTAATAAGCCAAATTCTTTCTGTAACTTCCTGTAGAATTATTTGAGTGTCAGCTATACGAAAGACGAACGCGTTTCGGTATTTTTGCGATTCCGGAAGCTTCCGGAAACGAAAATGCGATCCGTTTGAAGTTTCGAAAAGCTAACACGAAGAACTATGACATACTTTAATCTTAGAATTTAGTGAATGCCCAATTAGTACAGTATTGGTTTTAAGTAGAAGAGTGACTATACGATATATGCATTTTGTGTAACCTATGAGCCTATGTAGTATGGATATTAAATGAATATAGAGTATGTAATGCATGATATGTTAGATGAATGAAATAATATATATATATGATATATATTCTCTTTACATTAATGTATATATATGGTTGAATGCAAGCATGTAGGAATGCAATTAATATAATGCATATGAGCAATGTATGAATGAAAGAATGATATACAATATATGCATGAAAGTATATAATTAATGCTAGATATGAATGCAAGATATATATGTAATAATAGATATGAATGCATATTTTATAAATATTGTAATACAATATATAATGATAACATGTATGGTAATGTAGAGTATATGATGCAAGCATGAATGAATGGAGGAAATACATGTATATAGGTAATATAGAATATAATATATGAATGCAAGCATGCAAGATAATGTATTGTATCCATATATGATGTATTCAACTTAATGATAATGTAATATATGAAAGGAATGATAATATATAACATGATATGTAGGGTAATGCAAGGTATGAAATATATGATGTGTGCATGTTTGTATGTCTCTATGTTAATGTATGAAATAATATGAATATACAATATATGCATACGTATAAAACATGTAGGTAATGCATAGATGCATGAATGAAATGAATGTTTGCAATATGTTAATATAAATACATGTATCTAATATGCATGGATGTAAGTATAATATAATACAAGTATACATGTATGTATCATGTAAATGTAATATACATGATATGTATGTATGTATGTATACAAAATAAGTATGTATGTATGTATTTCTATAAACTGAGTTAACCTATAACCTTTTACACACATGTATTCATACACCCTTTGACATCATGTATCCCATGTCACATACACATACCTATCACTAAATTTTAGAACATTAACACATATCCTTTCACACACATGTCAAATACACACATACTCACTTACTCTTTTACCTCTCTTTCTCTCTCTCTCTATATATATATATATATATATATGTATGTGCCTATATATATAGCTTTCCTATATATATCTATGTATATGAATATGTGAATGTGAATAATATATATACATTATATGACTAAGTTTGTGTGCCTTGTTAGCTTATGGTTTAGTTTTGTGCTTGGTTTAGCAAGTGACTTTGGCTATGAGTTAGTAGCTATCTTGGATACTTGATTTGCATATACTTAGTTTGTTTAGACCTAGAATAACTTGTTTGACCTAATTTAGACTTGTTAAACCTAGTTTGACCATAGTTGACCTAGGTTTGACTTTCAGAGTTGACCAAGTTGACCAATAGTTGACCTTGGTCTAGATGGACCTAGAATCATGTAGAATGCATAGTAGAACTTCATATTGCCATTTTGGACTTGTTGTAACTTGTGCTGTTCTGATTAGGAGCCAGACACCTCTCCTCGGATAGTATATTTACTTTGGACATTCAGATACCAGGCGAGTACATTCTCTGATCTTTTCATACTTACCTGGATTATATTCTTGCTCTAGATTACTTTACTTGATGCTGACACTTATCTTCACGGATTAGTACTATATGGATCCTTTTCTGAGATGTTATCCCTCTACGGGTGCATCGGGTATTTCATGTTCATGTACTTTATCATGTACATCAGGTACTCATTGTACTCGTACTAGTTCATGTTTTTACATGTTCTCATGTGCTTTTATGTGCTTCATGTGCTTTCATGTGCTTATCATGTGCCTCATGTACTACTCATTATATGAGTTCACGTATCTTAGTTGTATTCATGTGCTTATAACGTAACTTGAACAGATCCTTGTGTATTGATTGGGGCGGGATGAGTAGAATCGGTTATGTGAACACTATCTCCAGTAGCTGTATTTATGTGTCTCTTTATTTGTATTCATGTGCCCCCAAGCCGTTTACATAACCATATTGTGCTCTAAATCACGTAGCCACTTACAGTCTCTACTATCATGTATTTACTTTCAGTTACAAAATATCTCATGTTTAATCATACTTCCATTCAGCACTTCCTGTATTTTACTCTATTGCATGATTTATACTCCTAACCTGCTATGAACTGTTTGAGAGATATGTGCTCGTTTCCGTCCTGACTGGACCTGTTGATAAATTTTACAGATAGCCTGGAGATTGCCTGTTAGCTTTGATGAGACACAGTAGAGGTTGTATAGATAGTTAGGGTTTGATTATAGCTTATTTTCAGTTGTCTTGAGTTGTATTTATTTTATGGATTACTGTATTTGAGCTTTGAGATGTATTTCTGGGTTGGTGTATCTTAGACACTTAGACTTCTATCTGCTGTATCTCTTTTGGATTTCATGTTCTATCTATCTTCCATTATGCTCTATCTTAGATGTGATTGAGTTTACATTCTGCTATGTCACCCCCATTCGGGGAGTATAAACTGTTTAGCCTTATACTGTTAGATGCATGAGACCTAGGACAGCGTTCTACCGCCGACACTGCGGCCTAGGCTGGACTTACCCACTTCTCGTGCCCTTATTCTAGGGTACGGATCGTGACACGTTTTTAGTGGTAGCCCATGCAGGTCGAGTTTGTGTAGTGGTATTCGAACTAGAGTACCACTACAGCCTGTAGTAGGATTAGGATATATTTTGAAGGTACTCAATCACAGTTAGGATCCCTTGAGAGATTCCTGGGACGACCCTTGAGAATCTTATTTTAACTTCGATTTGAAAACTCTTCTTTCCTTGATTTGATTTATCTTTACTTTCTGTTGTTGAACTTGATTTTGATGGATTATTGTTGAATTTGAGTTTGTAGTTATTGATTTTGATGATGATTGTTGAGTTTTAGATCTTGATGTTAGCTGTTGCATCCGAGTTTGTATTTATATGACTTGATGGATTTTTGTTCATTTTTGAATCTTGATGTTCGTTGATAAATTTGATTTTTGGGTATTCTTTGTTAATTTAATTTTAATTTTTGTCAAGATGAAATTATATGGGCTAGGTCATCTAAGTTTTGGAATCTAGTCTTCTATAGTCACATTAGCCAGCATGGTGAGGACATATAGTCTGATTTTGGATATATTTCTTGGGTGTGGAAATTTAAGGTTTTCGTAGCCAAGCTAGCGGCATCGCGAAAATGTTAAATACCACGATTCTACAAGTATGTGCCTAAGTCGAGGACTTTGTGATTATCGTAGCCTTGCTTACTGGTATGACGAGGATTTAGAGTACCATGATTTTGGATAGATGCATATGATTATCAGATTGTACCTTAAATGTTTTCGAACATGTTTTCTCTACTTTTGTTCCAGTCCTTCAAAAAAAAAGAATTATTATTTGTTTGTTTTGTTTTGTTTCTTATTATTTAACTTAGGAGTAGGTTTAGCTGTTTTATAAACCTTTTGTAACTTCTTACTATGAATTTCTTCTTAATACAATGAATTGATGATTTTCGCTAGACCTTATCTTGGATTTGATATTTTAACTCTAGGTTTCAAAAGGGTTCCTTCTTTTAAAAAATAAGCAAAACAGATTTCATTGTTATTCCTTCTTGCTACTATCCTTATATTAAATAATAATGACAATAATAAAACTGTCTTGATTACACCAATCACCTACTTTGCAATATTGGTAGGAATCTAAATGTTGGTCTTAACGTAGAATTAAATTTTTATATTGGGACATGAGAATATATATGAATATATATATAGCAGACACTTGCCTGATACGTATGCATGCTACACTTTGATTTCCAACCTATCTAAATACATATTAATATGTTGTTGATGTTTAAATTGTCAAAACCCCAATATTTCTGGTTCTCTGCTTTTTTCAGCTTAAACTCGTAATTTAAATATAAATTTTATGTTATTAGTTATGTTTACATCACTGTACATATATGTTATACATAGGGTTTCAATTCAAAAAAAAATTGGTTGAGTTTTGTCTTTGAATTTGTCAAATCTAAGACTGTATGCATATTAACCCTTAATACTGGATTCCAAATGTTTAGTTCAATTGTTGTTTTATTTTAAAAAAAATGTAATATTTTGGAGCTATGTACATTGTTGTATGTAGGGATATGATGTAAGGTTTATACTCTTACATGTTAGGTTGTGATAAACATTGGGTTGGTTAATATTATACTGGTTTAAATGTTAGCTTATTTCAGATTCTTGTATGTAAATGCTGAACTAAAACTGGGTCTAACCTTTCATTACTAAAGCTATAACCCTGTATAGTGACACCCACACTCTAACATAGTATACACTGCCATGTAACCTAACCCTTCCTCTCTATGTTATGTTCATATATCTATAGATATATATAGAGTTTATGCATACATGTTATAATGTATATAGATACATAACTAAATCTCTACCTCTTTATATATACATATATACATGGTTAGCCATGCATGTTATGAGCAAATGAGTTGTGTATTGTAGATTGTTTAACCAATATGCCATGATTAGTGTAACTTGATAGTTATTGTTTGAAACCCAAATCCTCCTATGCACTTTCATGTATATTTCACACACACAAGCCTACTATCTAACCATATGAACATGTCCACATACACGCATACACACACTAACCACATAACATTTACATAATGTTAGCTTTTCCCTCTCTAACACTCTCTCTTTTTATATATATTATATTGTGATTGGATTTCCATGCAATTGGCTTTCATTCTTTAACTTTTGATTTTGATTTTCTTGAATAGTACCCCTTATTAGATAAATGATAGTTAACTTTATTTTATTTTGATAAGTACCAGTTTTCATATAGGATGGTAGACTGTCTTACAGTCTTGATGATTATTATTTCTGTATCTTTTTTAGTTTAGCACCCTAGATTGCTTGTGTTTTTTGATACCCTATGACCATTTTTGTTTAGCATGACTAGTATACCTAGATGAGACTTTCACTACCACCGTATGCCATGACCCTGTATGTCATCCTTTTAAATCGTATGATTGTTTAAGTTCTGAGACTTTGATTGTGGGGGTTTGACCTAGAAGGAGTATGAATATTTTAATTTCGAGGACAAAATTTTTCTAAGGTGGGTAGACTTGTAACACCCAGTTTTCTAAAATGAGGGTAATTTTGAAATTTTGTAATTTTAATCATTTATTGATTTGACATTTAAATCATGATATGATTTTTGGTAATTTTTAAATCATTTTAAAACTACTTAAAATCATGACTTGTGATTTTGATATTTTGCTAGTGAAACCCTAGAGACTGTTTGACCTAGCCTAACCATGTGATTAGGATGTTTTAATATCATTTCTGGCCTAAGAATATTTTGCATTTGACCTCTTTGAATTATTTTGATATTTATTGCGTTGGTGATTGTTGATTTTGACCTTTAATAGGTGTAATTTTGTGATGGTTTTGTGTCCGTAGCGGACACGTATCAGTTTTTATTTACAAATGTTTGATGTGCCTCAAAGAGATTTTTTTATTGCTATTTTTTTGAAAAGTAGTTGAATGAGATTGTTTTCTGCATGTGTTTTCTGTGATTGCTTTGTTTTAATTTCGAGGACGAAATTTTTTTTAGGTGGATAGATTTGTCACCCCCAGTTTTCAGAAATAGGGGTATTTTTGTTATTTCATATTTTTAAATATTTTTGAAATTTATTTTATTATTTATGATATTATTTTGGGGTTGAAATTTATTTTATTATTTATGATATTGTTTTGGGGTTATTTGAGTCGGGTTCGAATTTCAACTCAATTCGACTTGAAACGGGGACCCCGGGGGTAGTTTGACTCTAGTGGGACCCACACACTAGTTAGGCATGGCCCACATGATATTAATTTTAGTCCACATGATATTAATTTTAGTTAGTAGTTAGACTAATTATTTATGGATAGGTTTAGTTTAATTAGATACTTAAAACTAGACTAAATTGACCTCAACCTTTAACCCATTCCTAATTTAAATCAAATAGATTAGTGGAGTGCATTTTGGACATTCAAATAGGGGACACCTCACCCTTTTTGGGCAGCCACCTATGGGGGGGATAAGGAGTGAGTCACTCCTTCATTCATTTGTTTTCATCCACTTTCTCTCTCTTGTTCTTCCCCAAATTAATTTAGAGATGAACCTCCATTGATTTCATCTCCAAATCAACCCTTTCTTCCACCAAATCTTCTTCATTTCTCCTCTACTCCATGGTTAGAGGGTGCTAGCCAAGTTTGGGAGGATTCGGAGCTCGTTCGTGTCCTTTTAGAATCTCTACGTATCGGTGTCGTGTCGGCTGTCGGAAGGATTTTCCTTTGAATCTCTCTCCCAGAAGGTATAATCTCTCCTCTAATCCATCCCTACATGCATATAGAAATATTTTGAACCCATAGAAATGACTCCCATGGTTGTATCTCCATTTGTGTCCATTTCGTGTCCATTTGGAGGTCATAGGAGTGTCCTTTGTGTTGTGGCTGTGTCCATGTGGGAAAATCCCAAATTTGGACACACTATGTGTTGTTGTTATGTATGAATGAATTATTACATGTTTAATCTCATATTTTTGTATTGGAGATGTGTTCTATAGTGTCTCATAAATATATATATTAGTGTAGAGAGTGAGTTCTTGATATATTATGTTATATACTTGTGTTTCTTTTGTCTCAAACTACTTAAATTCGTCATAATATTTATCCACGTTTTTAGTAGCAATAGCAACTTAGAAATATCATAACTTTTAGCTTAAAACTCCGATTTATCTCCCGTTTTTTAAAAGAACCGTATCGAAGTTAGCTTTCCAAATATATATTTTAATAAGCCAAATTCTTTCTGTAACTTTCTGTAGAATTATTTGAGTATCAGCTGTACGAAAGACGAACGCGTTTCGGTATTTTTGCGATTCCGGGAGCTTCCGGAAACTAAAATACGATCCGTTTGAAGTTTCGGAAAGCTAACACGAAGGACTATGACATACTTTAATCCTAGAATTTAGTGAATGCCCAATTGGTACAGTATTGGTTTTAAGTAGAAGAGTGACTATATGATATATGCATTTTGTGTAACCTATGAGCCTATGTAGTATGGATATTAAATGAATATAGAATATGTAATGCATGATATGTTAGATGAATGAAATAATATATATATATATATATGATATATATTCTCTTTACATTAATGTATATATATGGTTGAATGCAAGCATGTAGGAATGGAATTAATATAATGCATATGAGCAATGTATGAATGAAAGAATGATAAACAAATTATGCATGAAAGTATATAATTAATGCTAGATATGAATGCAAGATATATATGTAATAATAGATATGAATGCATATTGTATAAATATTGTAATGCAATATATAATGATAACATGTATGGTAATGTAGAGTATATGATGCAAGCATGAATGAATGGAGGAAATACATGTATATAGGTAATATAGAATGTAATATATGAATGCAAGCATGCAAGATAATGTATTGTATCCATATATGATGTATTCAACTTTAAGATAATGTAATATATGAAAGGAATGATAATATATAACATGATATGTATGGTAATGTAAGGTATAAAATATATGATGTGTGCATGTTTGTATGTCTCTATGTTAATGTATGAAATGATATGAATATACAATATATGCATACGTATAAAATATGTAGGTAATGCATAGATGCATGAATGAAATGAATGTTTGCAATATGTTAATATAAATACAAGTATCTAATATTCATGGATGTAAGTATAATATAATACAAGTATACATGTATGTATCATGTAAATGTAATATACATGATATGTATGTATGCATGTGTACAAGATAAGTATGTATGTATGTATTTCTATAAACTGAGTTAACCTATAACCTTTTGCACACATGCATTCATACACCCTTTGACATCATGTATCCCATGTCACATACACCTACCTATCACTAAATTTTAGAACATTAACACATATCCTTTCATACACATGTCAAATACACACATACTCACTTACTCTTTTACCTCTCTTTTTCTCTCTCTCCCTATATATATGTATGTGCCTATATATATAGCTTTCCTATATATATCTATGTATATGAATATGTGAATGTGAATAATATATATACATTATATGACTAAGTTTGTGTGCCTTGTTAGCTTATGGTTTAGTTTTGTGCTTGGTTTAGCAAGTGACTTTGGCTATGAGTTAGTAGCTATCTTGGATACTTGATTTGTATATACTTAGTTTGTTTAGACCTAGAATAACTTGTTTGACCTAATTTAGACTTGTTAAACCTAGTTTGACCATAGTTGACCTAGGTTTGACTTTTAGGGTTGACCAAGTTGACCAATAGTTGACCTTGGTCTAGATGGACCTAGAATCATGTAGAATGCATAGTAGAACATTATATTGCCATTTTGGACTTGTTGTGACTTGTGCTGTTCTGATTAGGAGCCAGACACCTCTCCTCGGATAGTATATTTACTTTGGACATTCAGATACCAGGCGAGTACATTCTCTGATCTTTTCATACTTACCTGGATTATATTCTTGCTCTAGATTACTTTACTTGATGCTGACACGTATCTTCAAGGATCAGTACTATATGGATCCTTTCCTGAGATGTTATCCCTCTACGGGTGCATCGGGTATTTTATGTTCATGTACTTTATCATGTGCATCAGGTACTCCTTGTACTCGTACTAGTTCATGTTTTTACATGTTCTCATGTGCTTTCATGTGCTTCATGTGCTTTCATGTGCTTATCATGTGCCTCATGTACTACTCATTACATGAGTTCACGTATCTTAGTTGTATTCATGTGCTTATAACGTAACTTGAACGGATTCTTGTGTATTAATTGGGGCGGGGTGAGTAGAATTGGTTATGTGAACACTATCCCCAGTAGCTGTATTCATGTGCCTCCTTATTTGTATTCATGTGCCCCCAAGTCGTTTACATAACCACATTGTGCTCTAAATCACGTAGCCACTTACAGTCTCTACTATCATGTATTTACTTTCAGTTACAAAATATCTCCTGTTTACTCATACTTCCATTCAGCACTTCCTGTATTTTACTCTATTGCATGATTTATACTCCTAACCTGCTATGAACTGTTTGAGAGATATGTGCTCGTTTCCGTCCTGACTGGACCTGTTGATAAATTTTACAGATAGCCTGGAGATTGCCTGCTAGCTTAGAGGAGACACAGTAGAGGTTGTATAGATAGTTAGGGTTTGATTATAGCTTATTTTCAGTTGTCTTGAGTTGTATTTATTTTATGGATTACTGTATTTCAGCTTTGAGATGTATTTCTGGGTTGGTGTATCTTAGACACTTAGACTTCTATCTGCTGTATCTCTTTTGGATTTCATGTTCTATCTATCTTCCATTATGCTCTACCTTAGATGTGATTGAGTTTACATTCTGCTATGTCACCCCCATTCGGGGAGTATAAACTGTTTAGCCTTATACTGTTAGATGCATGAGACCTAGGACAGCGTTCTACCGCCGACACTGCGACGTAGGCTGGACGTACCCACTTCTCGTGCCTTTATTCTAGGGTGCGGGTCGTGACACTATCACCATATCAGGCCACCAGTTCATAGCACCTTTGCTTGTGATGCCCTTACCCAACTATGATGTAGTCCTAGGGATGGACTGGTTGAGTAAGCAGCATGCGCTGATAGACTGTCACAGAGGATGTGTAGTCTTCAGCCCACCTGGAGAGCCGGAGTTTGAAATCTCTCGAACTCCGGAGGATATGGAGTATGTTACCTACACCTCTATCACAGAAGAACCCGGACCTCCCCATCCTATCATAGCAGAATTTATGGATGTCTTCCCTGATAGTCTTCCCGGATTACCCCCAAATCGAGACATACAGTTCACCATTGACCTAGTCCCTGGCTCTTTCCCTATTTCTAAGGGATGCTACAGAGTAAACCCGAAGGAGGCCAAGGAGATGAAGGATCAGATCAATGAACTGAAGGCTTTAGGATTTATCCGAGACGGAGCTTCACCCTGGAGAGCACCTGTCTTGTTTGTTCCCAAGAAGAACGGGACTGTGAGGATGTGCATCGACTACCGGGCGCTAAACAATATCACCATCAAGAACAAGTACCCTCTGCCCCGGATCGATGACTTGTTTGATCAACTCAGTGGAGCCATGGTATTCTCGAAGATAGACCTCATATCCGGCTACCATCAGATCAAGGTCAGGAAGGAGGACATTCCCAAGATGGCGTTTCACACCAAGTATGGGCAGTTTGAATTCTTGGTCATGCCATTTGGACTGACGAATGCTCCTGCTGTGTTCATGAACCTTATGAACAAGGTTTTCCATGAATACCTAGATCAGTTTGTCGTTGTCTTCATCAATGAAATCTTGATCTACTCGAAGACTGAAGAGGAGCATGAAGAGCACCTCAGAAAAGTTTTGGAAACTTTGAGGAAGGAGAAGCTATATGGTAAGCTATCCAAATGTGAATTCTTTCTAGACAAGGTGGATTTTCTTGGCCATGTTGTCACAGGAGAAGGAATTTCGGTGGACCCTAAGAAGATAGCTGTTGTTGAGAAGTGGTCTACCCCAAGCTCAGTTGCTGAAATCAGAAGTTTCTTGGGCTTGGCTGGCTACTACCGGAAGTTTGTGAAGGATTTTGCCAAGATTGCTAAACCGATGACGAAGCTCACTCGGAAGAATGAAGAGTTCATCTGGACGGAAGCTTGCCAGGCGTCGTTTGAAGAACTGAAGAAGAGGCTTACAACAGCACCGATACTTGCGCTACCCGCAGGTACCGGAGGTTTCTCAATATACAGTGATGCCTCTGGAAAAGGATTGGGTTGCATTCTTCAACAACATGGAAAAGTGATTGCTTATGCATCTAGGCAATTACGGACTCATGAGAAGAACTATCCCACACATGATCTGGAGCTTGCTGCAGTGATTTTTGCTTTGAAGCTATGAAAGCATTATCTCTATAGAGAGAGAGTGGAAATATATACAGACCATAAAAGTCTGAAATATATTTTCACTCAGAAGGAGTTAAACATGAGACAAAGAAGATGGTTGGAGCTGATGAAGGATTTTGACATCGACCTGCAGTACCATCCGAGTAAGGCTAATGTAGTTGCAGATGCACTTAGTCGATACCCAGTGGCAATGTTCTTAACTAAGGAGCGACACTTGTTGGAGGACATAGAGAAGCTTGGTCTGGAGATTGTACTGCCTGAGGAAAAGATGAAGGAACTGGGACGAGAAGCTATTGTACCTGGAGCTGACTCAACCATGATGCAGTTGCAATTGCGTTCAAGTCTGATGGACAAAGTCAAGGAGACACAATTCCAAGACGAGATGCTTTGCAAACTCAGAGATGAAGTGCTGGCAGGAACACTTGAAGGATTCTCTATCGCCAGTGACGGAGCATTGAAGAATGGTACGAGGCTGTGTGTACCATCTGGCGAACTGAGGAATGAGCTGATGCAAGAAGCGCACCAGTCGCAGTATTCCATACATCCTGGAGCTAACAAGATGTATCGGGATATGCGTACCATCGTTTGGTGGTATGGAATGAAGAAGGATGTATCCAGATTTGTGGCTAGATGCTTGATTTGTCAACAAGTGAAGGCTAGCAGACAGAAACCCGCAGGACTTCTACAGTCGCTGGACATTCCGGAGTGGAAGTAGGAACATATAACAATGGACTTTGTGTCAGGATTGCATCGATCCCAAGGAGGGAAGGACGCCATTTGGGTTATTGTGGACCGACTGACGAAGTCAGCTCACTTTATCCCCTTCAAGGTTGGTTTATCCACCGAGAAGTTGGCGGCACTGTACATGCGGCACATCTACAGGATACATGGAGTACCGGTAAGTATTGTATCTGACCGAGATACTAGATTTACCTCTCACTTTTGGAAGAGTTTGCATGACAGCTTGGGAACAAAACTGAAGTTCAGCACAGCCTACCATCCCCAAACTGACGGACAATCGAAGAGGAGACCATTTACACTTGGTAGAGTTCTCTTACAACAACAGCTACCAAGCTAGCATCGGTATGACACCATTTGAACCTCTTTATGGACATCGTTGTCGCACTCCACTTGCTTGGGACGATGTAGGGGAAAGAGTACTACTGGGGGCAGAGATGGTGACTGATGCAGCAGAGAAGGTGAAGGTGATTAGAGACAAGCTCAGGATTGCCCAAGACAGACAGAAGCATTGGGCAGATAGCAGTTGTCGACCACTGGAGTTTGAAGAAGGAGATAGTGTCGTTGTGAAGATTTCACCTACCAGAGGAACTATCCGATTTGGCAGAGCTGGGAAGCTGAGTCCCAGATATATTGGACCATTTGAAGTTTTGAACCGAATTGGTGAAGTATCGTATCGGTTAGCTCTACCAGCTAATCTTGAGGGCGTGCACAACGTCTTCTACGTTTCGCAGCTCAGACGCTACATCCCGGATCTGAGTCACATCTTGGACCATTCGGAGCTGGATATTGGACCCAGTCTCACAGTACCAGAGAAGCCTGTGGCGATTTTGGACAGAGGCGAGAAAAGGACCAGGACTTCGGTGACTCCCATAGTCAGAGTTATGTGGAGGCACAATTCCCCAGGCGAGTCTACCTAGGAACGAGAAGATGAGATGCGGGAGCAGTACCCGTACTTGTTTGAGACCTGAGGTAATTCCTAACCCTATCTTTTAAATTTGGAGGACAAAATTTTCTAAGGAGGAAAGGTTGTGAAACCCTTCATTTTGTTTCAATTAATTAATTAAATATTTAATTAGCTAATTATCAATATAAATCATTTATTTAGGAAATGGTATTTTTAGAAAATTATTAAATTGCGTGTTTGCTAAATTAATATTTTTGCCAGATTATTATTATTATTAGCTAAATAGAAAATTATTAATTTCAAAATAAATAATCATAGATTTTTGCTTTGGCTGACCCAGACCAGAACCCGTTCCCGAGTCCCGAACCCATCTTGAATCCGTTTCGGAAAACTCAAAAAAAATCGGTTTTCCCGAAACAAATCTGTTAGTTTATTTATATAATTATAAATATGAGAAGAAAAGAATACTTATTAATACTCATTTAATTTTTTCCTATAAAACAAAAGTTTTGAAAACTCTTACTCTTATGCTCTCTCTCTCTTTCTCAGTCACCAGCATAAGAAAGGAATATTAATTTCTTATTAAAATCTCATAACTCTCCTTCTTATTTTCTTAACTTTACTAAAACCCTTCATTCCTTTCCTTCCCAACGGACCACCGGTCGACCCCTCGCCTCCCCGCCGACGTAGCACCCCCTCATCTTCCATAACTCCTCTCTTACTCCCTATAAAACCCCTCTCTTCACCCCTCTCCAGCACTCACTCCATTTCTTTCCCAAATCAAATCCCTAACCGTGCCCTAGCCCAAATTTTTGGCGAACTCGAGCCCCGACCGCGCCCCTCCCGGCGATCTCCGGCGCCGAACCACCCCTCCTGAGGCCAAAGCCCCACCGGCGACCAACCCGGCCGTCGTTTTCTGCGGCCGTGCGCGCCAACCCGACCCGGGCGGCCTTCCCGTTCTCCGGTGTTGTTCCGCAGCATCCCGCCGCTGTCTTTTCCAAGCTCGGTTGCTGTACACGCAGCCGAACCCCGGCGAGGTGCTGACACGAGCCCGAGACGCTGTCCGTGTGTTTTTTTTCTCTAAAATTCACCTGAGAGCTCTAGCCGAGCAATTTCTGGTATATTCTCGTTGCCCCGTTTCCATTTTTATAGTCTGTGATGAATTTGGTCCACGAATTTTCTCGGAAATTCGGTAAACGAGACATTTTCGGGTTTTCCAAAACTCTTTCGGAAACGTTCTGTGAGTTCTCGGAAGATTTCATTGGTTTAGGTTTTCCAATTCCATTTCGGAAATGGTTCTGTGGCTTTGATTTCGAGTTGGATTGGTTCTGTGGATTTTTTGAGTTAATTTTGGGTTTTTCGAATTTCCTTCGGAAACGTTCTATCGGCTTCTCGGGAATTTCCGAGTTAGCTTCGGAATAGCTCTGTGATTTTCTCGGTTTAAATCTGCAGTTTTGTTTTGGTTTACTTCTGTGATATTTTGGGTTTTTGGGTAATTTCGGTCTTCCGAATATCCTTCGAAAACGTGCTGTGATTATATATTTTTGGGTTCGATATTATTTTCGGGTTAATATTATTGGTGGATTGAATAATTGGAGTTTTCCTGGTTTGGGATATTATTTGTGTGTTGTTGGAGCATTTTCCCAGTTTTGGGATGTCCCGAAAATAGAGGGAATGCTGCCGAAATTTTTATAAAACTTTATAAATGGATTTCAAATCGATTTTTGAAAATATTTATAAATTAGATTTTTTGGGCGACGACCGTATCGGTCAATGGGCCTAGCGAAATGCAAACGAAATCGGTTTTACCGGACGTTTAGGCATTAGCTATTTTTGACGATTGGACCAATATCTGAGACTCGTAAATTAATTCAAGTTAATTTAAATTATTATTTTATTTTGTAAATAAATTGTAGGATAATTTTTAGAGACTAACCAAAGTTTTTTTCTTATTTAAATTCATGTAAAATAGTCTGTAAAGGGCATAAGCCCAGTTTTATTATTTTCTGTGGTTTTGTAATAAGTTAGTTAAATTTTTATTCTTTTCTGGTTATGATTGACGTAAACACGTAAAATAGTAAAATAATTATTTTATAGAAAATCAATATTGTTTTCTCACATTAAATAAATTAGGAAAAAATTACAAGTTATTATTTAAACAAGTTTCACGTTTTTTCTCATTTAAAGAAAAATGTAGTTTTATTATATAAATTATAAAATACCAAATTTTGCCAATAAACCGATAAATACAAAGTTTTCTGAAATTAAATATAAAACGATCTTTCCATCATAATTAAATATAACGCATTAGATAATCGAGTTTTATTTGTGTTAGTATAATAAAGATTAAAAATTGACTAGGACAAATTTAAAGATTGTAACTAGCACATCTAGCATGGCAATTTTGGAAATCTAAGGCAGACTTCTCGATTGTAGGATTTCGAGGACAAGTCTGAATTCAATCCCGGAGACATTCCAAATCCAGTCATAATCGAAGGCAAGTACATTTTGTGGTAGTTTACAATTATTTAGTAATCGTTTTATTGCAAGTTTAAACCACGATGCAACACGGAACTCTCTCTGAGAGCATTGACTGATAAACTGTTGGGTTCTGGGGGAGTAGTGTAATGAGTATGACCACATCCAAAATAGTATAATAACTGTATTAGTTTACCCCTCATACACACGGGGATAAGCCATATCGTATCAATAGGATACAACTGTACAACCCAATTCGGTCAAATTCATTGTCTATTCACATCCCAATGTTTTAAACTGCTGGAAAACTATTTATTTAAAATTGTTTAAAAATGCATAACTCTATTATTATTTCAATTATTAAATTATCATGAATTGTACTTTGCTCCCTCCTGACTGGAGACTATATTTTTAGGTTCTATTGATGATGCAGAGCTTCTGATTAGTAGCTACTATGACCCTGAGCTGTACCCGGCTGTTCTACCAGAGAATGATGATGATGAGACTGCTAATTAGTTTTATTTCCAGTTTATGATATTGTGAAAAACAAATATTTTATTTCAGTTGTGGATTGTATTTGAAAACTTTGTGTTTGGACAAGTTTTATTTATCGAAATATTAAATTGTGGCAATTAGAATTATGTTGTTGATTACCTGCATGAGTGATACAGCTTACTGCTTCCGTCTCAACAACGGTGCAGGCTGGGCATGATCCGATTCGACCCAAAAAATTGGGACCGGGTCGTGACATAATATGTTAGCAGGCGTCCCCAATAAACATATGTCTTGAATCAAGCTCGATAAAAGAGTAAGCTTGCAAAAACTAGGCTGTAATAGCAGCGTTGGTTAAGATAGTCAAGATACAAGTACGCGAGATTTTTGAAAAGAGGCACAAGTAGTTCAAGTTTAGAGAGAATCAAAACTTACCTGGTGTTCTTGCTTATACAGTCTTCCTACTATCTTCTTAACCACAAGGACTTGGTCGAATAATGGGTTATGACCTCTAACTTTTGTATTCTAGGTAAACATATTTGTGTCAATCAATTCCTCGTTAATAAGTCACAAGGACTACAAAATGCTGGGTCGGGAGACATGCTATCCAACTTACAAAACTTCCACTAATATTGGCTTTGGATCTTATGGGACATGCATGACATTATCCTATCCTCTATGGTATCCAAAACTTGTAATCATGTTTGAAGTCATTTCACCGCGAATTACGCCTTGCCCGTATACTCTGGCTGTGGTAAACCCTTGGTTTCGTAACTCAACATGATACAAAATCGAACCCTTCTTAACTCTATCCAATATTGGCTCAAGGGTATCTACGATCAAGAGAGGACCACTAGCCATAGTTTTGGCAATATCCCATCACCTATATTTTCTTAAACTAATTTCACCTCTAGGGGTTGTGTTTCGCCAGTGCGCTGCTGGCTACAGGGTATCCATAGTCTCCAAAATTTAATTAAATGGCGACAGTGCGCTGCTGTCCTGCCATTATGAGTTAAATAACATTCATTTAACTATATCTGAAAATATTCATGAGCTTCTAGAGAATCGAACAAGTTGACCATGAACTAGAGCGTAAGCATTTGTCCTATCAATTACAACCCCTAAAATAAAGGATTGAACAGGAAAGAAATATCTGAGGACAAAAGAAATACAACATTCTAATATATATTCCCTGTGTATTCAAACCACAGAGGAAAACTTCGAATCGAACTTATTCAAGGTTCGTATATAGATAACAAAATCAGAAAAATAATAATTCCTAGGGCAAGTAGGAACTAAATAGGCAATTCAGACTAAGATATGAGGATGATATCTAAAGGGGCAAGGAGACAGAATTGAATAATTCATCTAGGTTAGTTCAATAATTCTAGGAAGCTCTGAATCACCAAGTGAATAATCTATCCACATTAGATCACATCGTCCTATCAAGAGGTAATAGTGTACTTTATGGAGATTTGACAAACTATCAAAATTAATAAACCTCATCTAAATTGCAAAGCCTAGACTACCCATCGGTAAGTTTGTATAGGGGACTCCTAGTCCTAGTCATTCTCTTAAATTAAATTAATCCTTGTTCGTGAATGAGCATGTTCTAGTCGCAGGCTCACAATAGTACAACTAATTTAAGTACCATCACGAGTTCGCAAGATTTGCAAAGACTGACCTGCATGGGCCACCACAAAAACTTGTCACGACTCGCACCCGTTTTTTTTTTCTAAACGGATACGAGACGTGTCCAAGCCAGCCTACGCCGCAATGTCGGTGGTAGAGCGTTGTCACGACCATGAAGATCAAAATCACAAATAATGCACATTCACATAGTTAATTTAACTTACATGATCACAAGTTTTACATTTGTAGAAAAAAATAAACTTGTACAAATAAATGAATGACTACAACTCAACTATCTAGTTAGTCTCTAGGCTTTTGTCTGCAAGTATTTCCGTCACTCCCCAAGCTAAGTGGAATCCACGGCTAACCTGAAAATGTTGGTTTTCAGTCAGGAATGGAACGAGCACAATTCACTGAATGCAATTTCAAATAAAGAAAATGACTATAAAATAAAGGTTAGACATCAATCATGAGTTTTGAAAATAAACAGTAAATACGGAAAACCAATAGCAATAAATAGACAAAAAATACCTTCTCCAACTGCTAGAAGTACCTTTGATATGTGATCGGTCTGGGACACTACACCGCACGGTCTACGATGTCTACTTGCATGAAAATAAATACTGTCTACGATGTCTACTTGCAGAAAATAAGTACTGTCTACGATGTCTACTTGCAGAAAAATAAACACTGTCTACGATGTCTCCCGCATGAAAATAAACACTGTCTACGATGTCTACTTGCAGAAAATAAGCACTGTCTACGATGTCTACTTGCAGAAAAATAAACACAGTCTACGATGTCTACTGTATAAAAAATAAACACTGTCTACGGTCGGATCACACATCCTTGGTACTTCACATTTCCGACTCAACAATTTATAATAGAGTATAAAAATCACATAACCAATGGCCAATCAATGAAATATATTAAAGATCAATATCGAAATGCAGACAATAAACTGTACTCGCCTGTGATCCTCTGCTGGTGAAACCGACAATCTGAACCACTCAATGTGCCCCAATAGTCAAAACCCGTACAAAAGTTGTCGGAAGCTGAAATAAATATTATCAATATTCTTAGAATAGTCAAATTAGCTAGGATCGCCTGTCCTTAAGTCCAATTCTGGACACAGGGGCAAAACGGTAATTTCGGGTCAAAACGGTGTCCACCGTTGGACCCACTTTGTACCGAAAAACGTGCAAGAGTCAACGATCTCTAAAGTCATCAAACTACATGTCTACGGATCCAGTTTTTCGATAGGAATCCAACCGTATGTCCAGAGTTGGATTCCGGCGGGCCGTGCACAAAATTACCCGTTCAGTCGGATCGTGGGGCCCGTAAAACGGCAATTTTATCAACTGTCTCAGAATCAGACCAAACTTGGCATACAGGACCAGAAAAATGATACGGTCCTATTGGCGTAAGTTTTGTCTTGATCTGACGAGCGTGCACAAAGTAATTGAGGAATTTGGACAGAGGCCGATACGGTGAATTTAGACGGATACGCATCAAATTCGTCGCGCACACGCAACCAATTTGAATTCCGCTAAAGCCCACACAACTACGAAGCCGTTACGCACCTTTCGATGCTTTCGGTTCGCGACCACGTCATCCGGATTGACGGGACGCACGTCGAGTGGAAGGTTTTTTCTATATTTTCAAACTGTTTTCGCCAGGTTTTTCTTGGTTTTCAAACTGATTTATCTTTTTATACAAATAACTAAAATTAAAAGTAACAGTAGGGTTTTGATCCTGGTCTTGTTGTCTTTAGAATCGTTCAAGTAGTTTTCTAAACTACTCATTGGATCGGCGATTGATCGCCTTCCAAAGTAGGGTCCATGCAATAGTTTCGGACTGTTAAGAACGGGATTTTTATCGATATTTGAGAGGGTTTTTCGTACTGATTAATTTAATCTAAAGGAAAGTAATTGAAGGTATTAGAAGGTGTATAGGTTAGCTACGCAGGAGATCTTTTGGTTCGAAAAATCGGCGAACGACAAGGAAGAAAAGAGGCACGGAAGAAGGTACCTGGGCTGCTACTGCGGCTGTCTCCGTTCAGTCGTGCGCATGGGTGTCGGCGCTCCTGTGCGCGGTTGCCGCACCCGACCGGCCGGTGGCACGATTCTCAGGGTCGGGTTTAGGGTTTTTATCGAAATCCTACTCCTTATATATACCGCTGTGCGCGAGCGGTTTTGAAATCTCGGGTAGGGATTCTCTCGGGTTTGGGCTCTGTTGAAGCTCGGGTTTGCGTTCTACTGTAGCTATGCTACAGTATCCTCTCGGTTCACAAGGGGCTAGTAGCTTTGCCTGCTACGTGGGCTTCTATCCACTGTTCCCGCAAGAGAACAGTGTTGATAACTTATTCTTTTTCTTTTTTTCTTTTTTTTTAAAAAACTATACATATATATATATATATATATATATATATATATATATATATATATATATATATATATATATATATATATATATATATATATATATATATATATATATATATATATATGTATGTATGTATCTATATACTCATATGTATATAGTTCATCAAACCTATATTTATATAAATATAAAAATATAATGATATATAATTTATATATGTATATATTATAACATCTATTTGACAATAATAATATACCAATAATAATAAAATATTATTATATAATAACCTCCTCAATAATATTAATATTAATAATAAAATAATAATAACAATAATAATAATAATAATAATAATAATAATAACGAAATTCTATAAATCAATAAGGGTGTATATACCATGACGTACAATCTAATAATCTCCGGAATGTACAAGAACCTATTTATTGAATATTATTTAATAATGATATTTATAATATTTAAATTATGAATATTTAGAGATAGTCATTAAATCATTTAAAACGGAATACAACACTCTCATTCCAATTTCCATCAACACGAATGTCATTGGACGCGCCGTATGACTACTCGACTTGGGCTCAGTTCGGGTCCAGTCCGGGCTAAAATGGTATAACCGGTTTCCCTAAAATTTAATAATATAAATAATGAATAAATAAACCTTCAGTAAGGGTTAAGTCGCAACTTGGCTTGGTTTTCCTAGTTAGGACATCGCTATGGCTCGGCCTTCCCTATCAAGGCTAACACACTAGTCAAAGCACGCCATTGCACTATCCGTGCCACGATTCCTAGTCGCCTTGTACTCCAAAACTCCACTATGGCTAAAATCATCTACCGTAATAATTAACTAAAATAATTATTTATAACCCAAAAGATCACCATTTAATTCAAATAAATAAATAAAATATATTATCAAAATTCCGGAAAGAGGGGCTACACATGGCAAGCGACACCGAGCCAACACTGGTCATCGATAACCCGTACCTCACCGCCACATACCAGTACCACCACCATTACTGCCACCGGTATACCAGCCACCTCCACCTCCACGTTAACACCACCGCCGCCTTTTTTCTTCGCAGGCCATCTCGACCCCATCCAGGAGGTCGTCCACACCGAGCGCCGCCCGCACAACCCTTTCATCATCCTCACCACTCCCCGTCGATCACTCGTACATCACCATCACCACCATCAACCACCGTAGCCAACTCCGGACAACCCGCCACCAGAAAAACCCACAACCGACACCAACCCCTCACAAATAAACCACCATCACCACCCACTTACCTCACCGGATACCCTCCTTGGCGCCGGCGTCGGTTGGCTTCCACCCGGCACCATCCTGCGAGCCCGACGTCGCCAATAATTCTCCGCTGCCTAAATTCGGCCGAAGATGCCTCGCCGTGCTGAAATGGCCTACCGTAGTCCGGTCGAGCACTCGCGTTTGCTCCACTCAGTTCTCCGCTCTCGCTTCCGCCCGGTTGAGCCTGGCCCCGTCGCAGCGCCGCCGGCGTCAGCACCGAGCCGCCACCGGTGAGTTTCCCCCTCACTCTTCCTAAACCCTCTCCTGCAGCTCCTCTCCCGCCTTCCATTCCTCTTTTCTCTTCTCTCGGCTCTTTTTCTCTCTTACTCTCCATCCACTCCTTCTTCCTCCACCTACTTCTTATTAACCATTGATTTTTGCTCTCTTTCTTTTTCTCGGTTCCAACGAGAAGAAGAGAATACTCAGCAGCAGATATGTTGCTACAATTAATAGTATTAAATTATATCTATTGTTTTACTTTATGTTGATTTTTGTTTTACTTTGTTTTCTTTTGTTAGTATATTTTCTTGTTGATTTTCGTTTTACTCAGCATTAGAGGGCATCTTGTATAGTTGTAACACCAAAGTCATATTCAGTACCACCTTGATTTTTGTAGCACACCAGGCGTCCCATCAGGCAAGATACCTTGCCATTAGCTTTTTATTTTACTTTAGCTCATATTCATGCATTATTTATTATTTATTTTTAGCAAAATAAATTGTGATATATGGCATAAGTAGATAGAATTTTGTTTAGTTATATTTTCTGCTATGTACTATTTTTATACATATTGAACTTAGATTTAAGGGACCACCCTTTGTGTGTTGCATTCATAGGTCTTGACACATTTGTACCACGGAGTTGTGAGTCGTATATAGAACTCGGACATACGTGACTGGCTGGCCACCAGTACATATAAGCCGTACGAAAGGATTAACCGCTAATAGAGGTTGTATGCTTAGTTTGACTTAGCGGTTAATAGAGGTTATATGTGTTACGGAGGCAACATATAGGCATGGGGCAGGGAGGACATTTCCTTAGCATATGGGCTACTATACACTTTACCTTTATTAACCCGTGAGCTCCGTCGAAGACGCGGATGAGATTACCCATGATTACTGACGTCCACTGACGTTCTGCGAAATATTATCCTCTTATTGATTGGGCCTCTGGTGCCCCAAGAGGGGACCATGTCGATCCTATTTTAGCCAGGGCCCATGCATTGGAGGTTGTTCTTAAAACTGCATTCACTTAGACTGGCTAGGCACCCTTATCCGTTAGGTATGAGTACTCTTGGTTTGGGTACTTGTATCTAACCGTGGCTTGGAACAGTAACTTGTCACAGATTATTTTGCCACATCTTGTCCTTTTTTGGTTGTAGGTGTGGCTTACTTCTCCGATAAGAAGGTGCTGAACTTTGTTGTCGTCCGAATACCATATTAGTTTCATGGCTTGGAAAGATATTTTATCGTGGGTTAGTGTGCCATCTCATTTCCTTGTTTGGTTGTGGGGATGGTATGATAATCCAAATGGTAAGGTATTAGACTATGTTATGATCCGATTTTACTTATTATTATTGAGCAGTTATATTCAGATTATATGGCATGATATTGTGTATCTTGTTACGTCCCTCTGAGGACCTGGTTATCTCTCCAGGTGTGTGTTCTTGTCGTCCGCAGGTTTTTTTGCCGAGGTCGTGATCTTCTCATTCCCTCCGAAGATGACAGTGTCTTGGATCTTTCTTTGCTACTCTCGACAATTCATTTCATTTTGTATTTCTTCTCTTACTTGTTGGTAGTGGATTTGTCTCCAACCAACATATTATATAAAGAAAATTCATGGTTATTATATGGTATCTTATATTCCTTTATTTTGTGGATGAGATTAGTTAGCCTTGGTTCTACTGCATTTACAGCTTATGTATACATACGATGATTCCATGTATTGGAACATACTTCGTATGTATACAGCTGGCATGTCTACGTACCTAGTCCTACATATTTTGGGACCGGGGCGTTACAGTCACAGCTGATAATCGATGACATACATAAGAAAGATGTTGTTAAGAGCAAACGGTGTAGAGACGAACAGGGAGAAATATTTATGTTATATTTATTATAATCCTTGTCTTGTGCAGGGATGGACCGTCGACTATGGATAAGAATCACTGAATAAGTGATGTCTGCTAATGCTTATGTTTCCATAATAAAATGCTTCTATGAATAATCTGATGTAGAGAAATTTTATTGTTTCAAGAGTTGCTAAAGTTGTTTTGATGCCTATAATGCTAATGTCCCTAAGAGTTGCTTGAATGAGAGAAATGATTGTGGCTCATGAAACATACTACGCACTTTACAATAACAGAATAGTCCCTTGAATGCTTGAACGAAATAAAATAAACTATGGCTTTTTGAAAGTGTTTTCAAAAAGAGATGTAATCTTACTCTGAACATGCATAAAATGAACACAGGTAAAAGGTAGCAAGATCACATCACAAGAAATATTTTCTTACTAAATGAATTAGTGATTATTTCAGACAAATATAGCCCTTTGCTTACAATCACCAGTATGCTGATATCTGACCCATCAACAGTCTGTATGCAGGTGCAAGACGCATCGAGAAGGATAGTCCGAAGTGATAGCCCGAACCTCATCCTCAGGAGCCAAAAATCAGAAGAGATGCCAAAAGATGGACATCTTTATACAAAGAGTTGGTTTTGTATATAAAAGGATGTAATGTATGGAACGGTATCATTGTAATCTGTAAAATTTTGAGAGAATGTAAGCATTGTATCAAAGAGAATTGAGATCTTGTAATCTGTTCAAATAAAACCAATAAAGAGAATTGGTTTTTGTTACCTTGTGTTCAATTATATTCTGTAATATATCCGCTTCTGCTTCAAATATATGCAATATGTTCCATTGCATATTGTCTATCTTGTCTATTTTATCATTATGCAGGTCTTGGCCTTGTGCAAATGCAACTTAGGCTTGCTCGGCATCACTTCCAAGCGAGAACGAGCGACCCTAGCGGGATCGGGGCATGACGGAATGGTATCAAAGCAACATGATCCTCTGGCCAATTGATTCGATTGAATTGGAAGATGTTCTCCTGATTAAAAATTTCTTTGCCTGCTTGATATCATCGATGAGATGAACGTTCCATACAATGAGTCCGTACATATTTTTATGATGCCGACATTATTTTATCGATTTGATTGATTGAGATGTTTTATTGAACATGAGATTTCAATACAAAATTAATTATAATTTTATGGATTGATGATGGCAAAGGATGAGGACTATCGCTGATATGGATATCGTAAGTTTCTCCTTAAGTTTCAAGGACGAAACTTCTTCTTGGTGGGTAATTATGTAGTGTCCCGCTCTGCGAAGGCACTAGATAAACAGAGAGATCAGATTGCTGGCTCTGCAACAGAAGATGATTGATCTGGGTGAGTGGACAAAGACTCATTTTATGATTCGCTTACACCTAATAAGAATCTGTGTTTTTGATTGAATATTATTGTTAATAACAAGATAGTAACCATTGAGATTGCTAATACAACGAATCAGTATGCTATTAAGAGAAGTCACATGTTGCTATTCTATGAATAAGAAAAGAGTTAACATGTATGCTAATAAGAAACGATATGATGCCTTGTTAAGAAATGAATGTTGCCTTAATCGATAAACTGTTACCATGTTAAATCAAATGAGATGATGTCGTGCTAAATTAGAGATGTGTCTAGAATGAATGAATTGTTGCCATGTTTAATAAGATGAGAAAAAGATAATGTTTACATGTCCCTGAATAGAGTATGACTATCAAGAGTAGAGTTCATGCTTGTTGATACCATGCTTGCTTAATTAAAGATTGTTCATTGTCCCTTGATTGTTGCTATAAAACAGAGATGTATAAAGAAGACACATTGTGCTGTTGAAAGAGATGATACGGCTTGTCCTTATAGAGAAAAGAGTAGAGCTACGGGCTCGATCATATGAAAAGAAAAGAACTGATGGAATATGAATGTTGTCCGATGATCGATGCATAGGAGAGTTTTATCTGATAGAGTTGCATACATGCATTGGTCCTGGACAACTTGTGCACAAGTATAGATCCTCACGAATGGTTCTGGGGCACTAGAGCCGCTCAGCCTGGAGGAGGATAGAGTAACATCCTGAGGCAAAAGAGACCTCACGGTGTATAGAGAGAGTGTCCACTAGCGACGAGCTGAACCCAAGAGTCATAGCAGCTAATATGGGGAATGACCCATAGACCATTATATAGATAGGTGTCTATTAGTAAAGAGCTGAACCCTGAGCCACAGCTGTTAGGATATGTGTTATCAGTACAAAGCTGAACCTTGGGTCACAGTTGCTGGTCTATACATGTGTTGGTTCAGAACTGAGCCTGGAGTCACAGCTGCTAATCGATGACATGCATAAGAAAGATGTCGTTAAGAGCTAACGGTGCAGACACGAACAGGGAGAAATATTGGTTATATTATATTTATTATAATCCTTGTCTTGTGCAGGGATGGACTGTCGGCTATGGGTAAGAATCACTGAATAAGTGATGTCCGCTAATGCTTATGTTTCCATAATGAAATGCTTCTATGAATAATCTGATACGGAGAAATTTTATTGTTTCAAGAGTTGCTAAAGTTGTTTTGATGCCTAGAATACTAATGTCCCTAAGAGTTGCTTGAATAAGAGAAATGATTATGGCTCATGAAACACACTACGCACTTCACAAGAACAGAATAGTCCCTTAAATGCTTGAACTGAAATGAAGTGAATTGTGGCTTTTCGAAAGTATTTTCAAAAAGAGTTGTAATTTGACTCTGAACATGCATGAAATAAACATAGTTAAAAAGTAGCAAGATCGCATCACAAGAAATATTTTCTCACTAAATAAATTAGTGATCATTTCAGACAAATGTAGCTCTTTGTTCACAATCACCAGTATGCTGATATACTGACCCATCAACAGTCTGCATGCAGGTGCAAGACGCATCGAGAAGGATAGTCCGAAGCGATAGCCCAAACCTCATTCTCAGGAGGCAGAAATCAGAAGAGATGCCAAAAGATGGACATTTGTATGCAAAGAGTTGGTTTTGTATATAAAGGGATATAATGTATGGAACGGGATCATTGTAATCTGTAAAGTTCTGAAAGAATGTAAGCATTGTATCAGAGAGAATTGAGAGCTTGTAATCTGTTCAAATGAAATCAATAAACAAAATTTCTTTCTGCTATCGTGTGTTCAATTATATTCTGTAATTTGTCCGCTGCTGCTTCAAATATATGCAATATATTCCGCTACGTATTGTCTATCTTGTCTATTTTGTCATTGTGCAGGTCTTGACCTTATGCAAGTGCAACTTAGGCTTGCATGCATTACGCCCAAGCGAGGACGAACAACCCTAGCGGGATCGGGGCATGACAGCTGGCACTTCTGGAGCTAGTCCTTCTGGACATGGTGGCAACGCTGATCGCGTTAACGATAATGACGTTGTTTAGCTGCTAAGGATTTTGATCTAGACGTTATTGTATTTTGTCTGGATGGTATCTGATTATACTCTATATTTGTCTATGTTTGCTTGAAAATGCTCCGACATTCTAAGATAGTACTTTATCTTTTATTTTTTTAGCAATGTGACTGTTTGCTGAGTTGATATATTTTAAACTCTTATTAGTATGCATTTACTATTTCAGTGTGTATTGTCCTCTTTTATTCTTAGTATGCACTTCTTATTCTATGCGTAGCATTTTTATCTAAGTTTATGCTTCCTTCATAGAATTGTCTGTGAAATATATCTTATTCTTTATATATTTTTTGTATTTCTTTAACGTTTGTTTCTTAAGCATGGATTGCAAGGGAGCTTCTCTCTTTATAATTATTTTGCTAAGTGACTACGGAAGAGAAAATAGATCTAACATCTTTTGTAGGATACAAATTTTTTTAAAAGAAGACAGTACCATACAAGTACATAACAGTATAGTACCTTACAAATTTTGATTTCTTTTCAAATCAAGATCGAGATATTATATTGGTCAAGGTTTGTCAATTAACAAAATTGGGGATATTGTTGGCCCATTGATCATGGTCAAACCTATTTTTAATAATTGATCTAACCCTATCTCGATGTAAGGGCTACTTGGACTATTGTTGAGAACTGCTACTGCTACCGTTCAAGACATGAAGTCGTTTTGTCGTATGAGTCTGTTTAATTTTCATAATTTATTGAGTTTAGGAATATAATGTACACCGAGTCGTACTGGAAAATAGGTTACCCCAAAATATTTTTAAAATATCCTATATTTTGAAAATAAACATATTTACAAAGCTTCTAACTGCTTGACTTTTCAAAAAGTCCAAAATTAGATTTACAGAACCCTAACAAATCAACTTTGGACACCAAAAGAATTTGGCCCGAATTTGCCCCGATTTTGGTTAGTGGACGCTGGATTTTGAACCCAGTCTTCCTGCAGTTACGGATGCAACGACTATCTGCCGAGATACTCTCAAAGAATTCTGCCCGAATTATGTCCGGATTCTGTCTTTGGAAAACTTATAAATAGATAAGAGTTTCTACCATTTCAATACACCCTCTCTTCTGTTCTCTCTATGCCTTCTACGGTATTCCAAAGTGTTCTAAGCTTTTCATTTTCAAATTCCAAGCTAGTTACTATCCTCTAGTCGATTTGCCAGTGCGGTACGTTCTAGAAATTTCAGAGTGATTGTAATCAAAGGCTTGATTGAAGACAGACACTTCACAATTGAAGTTGGTCGAATACTTCAGATCAAAGCTCGCATTGTAGAAGTTGCAAGAACTTTGCATAAAAACTTACGACGTTTTTCCATAGTAGATTTCAACTGAAAGCTGGAGTTCTTTCAACTGAACTAGTCACCTCAAGAGGAAACCAGTATACATCACTGTGTTTGCATTTGTTCTCTGATCTCTACTTTTATATTTTCATATTTGTGATATATATTCTGTGATATTGTTGCTAACGATTTTTTAAATAGCTAATTTTCTGCTGCCTACTCTATTTACCCCCCCAGAGTATAGCGCTTTACATCTTGTTCCTACAATGTGGATGTGAATTCGTATATCTGTTGATTATTCTTAAACCAACTGGGACTCAAGAGTAAGATATCTTTTAAAATGGCTGGGTTTCAAAAGATGATGTCGTTATGCTATGTTGTGACAGATGTTATGGCTTAATCTTTTGAGGAGATGTACCATAAAATCCGGGTTAGACCCTACTGAAGATTTTTTTAGGACTTATTATTTGTAGGTTTACTCACGAAAGAGTGAATAAAATATAATAATTTGAAGATTTGTGTATGTACAATATTTGTTATAAAATATAATACATACTTTCAAACAAGATATTTCTTCAAGAATTTGTCGTTGATAGGCATCATAGCTATTCGATCGTCCATCCCAGTCAACTGGTAAGCTCCGTTAGAGAAGACTTTGCTTATGACGTAGGGACCTTTCCATTTTGGCCCGAACTTGCCTTTGCTCATGTGTGTCATAGTCATAGGACGTCTGACAGTAAGGACTAGCTCGCCTTTTTGAAAGGTTCGTACTTTGACTTTATGGTTGAAGGCTCTCGATATACGGGCTTGATATAGCTCAATGTGTTATTGAGCTAGCAGCCTCTTCTTATCAAGTGCTTCAAGCTCTTGAAGTTGAAGACGATCATTATTTTCCAATGTTAACTCATTGGCGATAGCTGTCCTCGAGGATGGAATTTGGATCTCCAACGATAAGATGGCTTCGTACCCGTACACTAGAGAGAAAGGTGTACAGACAGTTGGGGTACGATACGGTATGCCCATAGACATTCTTCAAGCTTTTCACTCTAGTTGCGTTTATTGGCAGAAACAAACTTTTTGATAAGCTTGAGGATTATTTTGTTGAATGCTTCTGCTAAACCGTTGGCTACAGGATTGTAAGTTGTAGAAGCAATATTGTTGATCTGAGTGTCATTACAAAATTGAGTGAACGCTTGACTAATGAACTGAGGTTCATTGTCATGAATGATTCTTCGAGGAACTCCGAACCGATAAATCACATGATGCATAATGAAGTAAATGACACTGCTCGTCTTGACTGCAGCTAAAGGAATAGCTTCTGCCCATTTTGAGAAGTTATCAGCTATTGCTAGGATGAACCGATGTCCTCAAAATAATGGAGGATTGATATGATCGATGACATCCATACCCCAGGCTTCAAAGGGCCAGGATGCTGCAGTTGGATGTAAGAATTTTGACGGTGATGGATGAAATCTATATGGATCTAACATGCTCTGCATTTTCTTGCATATTCAATTGCATCTGCCACCATAGTTGGCCAATAGTATCCCATGCGTCTGATACGGTCCTGTAGCTTAGGACCAGGGTGATATGTACCGCAGACACCATCATGAGCTTCACGTAATATCTGTTTTATCTCATCACCTGCAAGACAGCACAAGAGCATACCGTTAAATGACCGACGATAAAGTGTCTTGGACGAGTGGTTATAACAGAATCGGAGTGACCGATGACGAATTATCGTTGCTTGTTTAGGGTCTTCTGGTAAGATGTCATGTACTGTGAAGTCGGTGAAGGGAGTCCTCCAGTCTTTTAGTATAAATCTCGATCGCATTACTGAATTCAATATTCAAATTATTCTTGGCACAAAATAATTCTCGATTAGTAGTGACGATCAATTGTTGCCTTTTTACAAGGACAACTAATACTGCTATAAGATTATCGAGCGCATGGACTTCTGTATTGCATGCTCGACATACATGCTCAATAAAGAATCCATTGAATGACATAGCAAGTTTAACTACTGCTTCTTGATAGGGGATGAGATCTTGATGTCGAACTTCATATGTGCCTCTAACTTGATTGACGATTAGTTAAGAATCTCCGTATACTTCAAGATAGTCAATATCCAGATGTTTAGCTAACTGGAGACCAATGAGCAAAGCATTGTATTCGACAATGTTGTTAGAACACAGCTCATCCATATATAGGCTCTTTGAATGGCTAACCCTTTTGGGGATACGAGGACAATTCCTACTCCAGCAATGATGATACCGTTAGGTCCGGTTCTAGATGCACCATCAAAGAATATATGCCAAGCGAGTATTCCTTCCGAAGTTATGTTAGACTCTAGAATTTTATCGTAGAGTTTGGAAGTTTCAGGAACTGGATGAGCAGCCAAGAAGTCAGCTAGGGCTTGACCCTTGATAGACTTATGTGGGACATAGACTATATCATACTGTCTAACAGCATCGCCCATGTAGCAAGTCTAGAATTGAGTGTACTAGGCTTTTTCATCAGTACTCAAAGAGGATTAACTCTGGAGATGACATGGATAGTTTGGCCTGTGATGTAATTATGCGTCTTATGGATAGCAAATATCATGGCTAAGCACTCTTCTTCTATCGGACTGTATCAGTGTTCAGCACCAATCATTATGCGGCTAAGATAATAGATTTCGTGCTCATGGCATTCATTATTTTTCTGGGCTAAGAGGGCACCGAGAGAGTGATCCATTGCTCGAACGTACGTCAAGAAGGAAATTCATGTGATTGGAGAAACTAGGACTTGAGGGTTCATCAAGTACCATTTAATATCCTTAAATACTTGCTGGCATTCATCAGTCCAAATGGAAGGCACACCTTTTTCATTAGTTGAGTGAACGGTCTGCAGCGTATGAATCTCCTTATATAGGCAAGTCATCCCTGGAATTCTCGTATCTCTTTTAGATTGCGTGGAGCACGCATCTCTTTGATGGGTTTGACTTTCTCGGGGTCAACGTGTATACCCTTAGAGGTAATAATGAATCAAAGAAATTTCCACTAGCGACACCCATGAATAACTTGGTGGGATTCATCTTGAGTTGATGTTGACGCATTAGATCGAAAATGGTCCTTAAGTCTTGGATGTGATCTTCCTTTAAACGACTCTTGACAGCAATATCGTCGACATAGCATTCGACTATTTTTCGTAAATGTTCACAAAAAATAGTACTCATGGCCCGCTGATAGGTGGCACCAGCATTCTTGAGACCGAATGGCATAATTGTATAAAAATAAACTCCCAGAGGAGTATGGAAGGACATATACTTTTTGTCTTCAGGATTCATCTTGATATGATTATAACTAGAGAATTAATCTGTCCATGAAAGACATTAGTTCGAACCCACATGTATTGTCGATCATGACACAAGTGATTTGAAAAGAAAACACATCTTTGGATAAGATGTGTTGAGGTCTTTAAATTCGATACAGACCCAAACTTTTCCTATTTTTTTATAACTGGGATGACATTAGCTACCCAGTCGGGATGTTGTTCCCCTCTAACAAAACCACATGCAATGAGCTTCTTGACTTCAGCTTCTATAGCGTTCATCATATTAGGTCAAAATTGTCGTTGCTGCTGTTTAATAGGCTTGGCATTTGGCAAGATGTTAAGCTTATGAGTAGCCATTTGAGGATCTAATCTCGGCATATCTTTATAGCTCCAAGCGAACACACCAATGTATTCCCTAATGAGCTGGATCAAGTCTTGCTTATCTGTCTCAGGGAGACTTTTACTGATGAAGATTAGTCTCAGAGATGTTTCATCTCCAACGTCGATATGGATTAATTCATCCTCAATGGGTGGTTCACGTTGTTCGAAGCAAAGTTCCCATTGAGTATCTATCTTTTGTGCCCAAGGCACATTCTCATAAGTTTCAATAAAGCCATCATTGTCTTTTGGGAATTCAGTTGTCACCATATTGACAGATAGAGTCAGTTTATGAACATCCCCTATGCTGGTGTCTGAGTCCCATGAAGCAGAATCAGAAGAGTGAGATCGTATCTCTTCGTCTGTTTCAGATCTATCTGGGATTCTATTCAGCGTAATATAGCCTAACCCATGTCTAGTCTTGCTATAGTATTGTGATGACCTTCCTTTCGGAGCAGGTAGTCGAATAGGAGTACGTCTACTTTTAACTCCATTCAACCCAGGCCCAAAATTATAACCCATTTTTTGAATAATATTCTTGGATTGCTAACGGTAATGATGCAGTTGTATTCTTCCACGATCATCATTTTCAGAATCGATGTCGAGTATAGTTCTTTGGTTACGTTCTCTGCTGAAGAGAATTGGATGCTCATTGTCGTTCCGAGGAGGAAGTACAAAAAAATGAATTTTGCATCGGTTCGTAAACTTTTTATCTTGAAAAGGTTGAATTGCTCCTAAGGTGAGAGGTCCAAAATTGTCCAAAATTCTTAAGTAATATTGTGCATAAAAGTTGACATCAATATACTGCAAAGGAGACACTGCTTTATTGATATCTTCAGTCTCAACAGTTATAATCGCATTTTTGACCTTGGCTGGAGACATTGCCAGGTCGATGATAAGAGGAGGAGAAAAAGAAGTAGTAGGCTTGTTACGACGAAGGTCGATAACAAGAGGCTCAGAAGAGATGAGCTATCTTTTCTCTATTTTTTAGTAGGAGGGGCGAGAGTGATAGTTAGCATCTGAGAAAAGGAAGGACGAGAGGTGCGTCCTTTGATTGGAATCACCAAGACTTTATCTGGGTCGTCTTTCTGGTCTTCCTCTGTGTCCATAGCCAGCACGACCTGCATATAGTCTTTTTTGTATATTCTGGAGTCCGTATAATAGGCCTCGACACCTCGAAAAGGATTGAGGTTAGCAACTTTTTTTTGATTTCTTCGTTGTCATCCACGTATTTAAAGCACTGATGGAAAGTGGATGGCACAATATTATGTTCATGCAACCATGGCCTTCCTAATAGTAAGTTATAGGAGACGTGATTGTCAATCACATAATAGGTAGCTTTTGTCCGGAGATCGTCGATTTGGACTCTCAAGCGAATCTTTTCCAGCAGTTTACTCTTCCTAAAATTGAACCTGAGAATAGTTGTCACTGTCGCTAAGAGGCTATGGACTGGAATCTTCAGAGAATCCAGCAAAGTTTTAAGGATTATACTGAGTGCAAACCTGGGATCGACAATACGATCTACCTTCGTTGTATCAACATACCCAGTGAAGTAAAGAGGTTGGTCATGTCGATTGTCCTCTAGCAGCATGTCATCTTGAGTGAAAGTGATGTTTGCCATTATTTCCATCATACTATGACATTGAGGGCATGCTACAAGTTCTTCATTTGACTTCTTCAGATGTGCAAGACAAGCATCAACTTGCATTAGAGTTTCGCTTAATATTTTTTGAATTTCCTTCGAGAGACAAAGGAGTCGAAAATTGATAGTCTTGCTGGAGTATTGGCTAGATGGACTAATATGTCAAAGTTGTATGGCTTCTGAAGACCTTGTAGCACAGTCTTCTTCAGGTTCTTGTCAAAGTGAACCTGCTGTTTGCCTTTATCAGCTGCTGTCGGTTTCGAAGGACCCGAATCAGCTGGTGGAGCTGATGTTGGAAGAGCATCAGAAGAAGGAGAGGGAGTAACAACTTCATTCTCTTGACCATCTGGTAATCTCTGAGGTAGAGTCTCCCGAACCTAGTACCAGTCAAGACTTCTTCCTCTGAAGCAGGTGAGAGGGAAACCATGGTACAGGTCTTCACTCATGCCTTGCCTTTGGAAGAGTTCTTTCTTTGATGAGGGATCATGTGATCTATCCCAAATTCCAAGCCGACACGAGACCTATTGTCTTGAAATTGTAAAGATAGAGGTATCAGAGACCCCTTTCCATTATTCAGACTTGGTGCTTTTTAAAAGTCATATACCATCTTTATCATCAGTTTATAAGATTTCTGACTGTACCAATGGAATTCAGGTTGGTAGTTGGTTTCTGATGTTGGGGAGTAGTTTTTAAAAAGGAAGACATGGACCCTGCCGAAATGAAAGTAGCCTTCAAAGAGGGAACACGACCATCAAGTAAGGAGTGCTTACTTGAAGTCATGTTGCAAGATTTGTATTTAGCCGACTTTTTCGATTTGCTAGAAGAAACATATGTCGATGTCTTTTGATCGAATTCGTCGACCAGGTCTGGATGAATCCATATGATTTTTCCTTTAGCTGTTGACAGTGGTACCAAACCGTCATTTCGTACCGGCGGAAGGTTGACAATCTCTATAGTTGTTTTAGGTATCGAGACAACACAATTAGGAACTAGTTATGGAGCAAAATCTCTCCAAATTATAGAGAAATGACGTTGGCTATCACTGTCTTCTTGTTCTTTCGAAGAGTGATTACTTTGGCGTTAATCAGCTCTTGGATCTTTTCTTTAAGTATGTAGCATGCCCTGGTTGGATGCCCCAGAAACCTATGATACATGTAATACTTAGGATTGTCAGTCTTACCTACTTCGTCTGGCCGTTTGATTTCCGACAGTTGAATTTTATTGCTTTTGATCAAGCAATCGGAGTTGCTCATGACGTCGTCGTAGTCGAAGGAATACTCTTCCTTGGGTCGTGGTGCTGCCCTTTGTGGAGGTGCTGTTTGTAGTGCCCCGTCCCGTAAAGTCAATCGGAGGAATCAAAATGCCGATGGCATTCGGACTTAGCCTTGCAACGGCTGCTCGAAGGCTCGCTCGGTCGAGGCGACTCCTCGCTCAGGTGGGGTAGTTTCGGTGAACTTGCCTCATCTTAGCCTTCACATAATAACTCGCGTGTTTTCAACTTGCACAATGTCACGCCCCAGAACCAGAATACTGGAGAGCGGGGGCAGACATAGCCAGCTACGTATAACGAAATGGGATCCATCCCGCTATACGGCCACGGCTGTCTAGATATGTGAGGGTTTCACTACAATCCATCAGTCTCTTAAGGTCGTAAAATAGCCTATTGTCTCAATCTCAGCCAACTAATAATAATCACAAGATATCAGATCTCCAAATATACAATTGTAAGGCGTCCCAAACATTACATATCCAGATGATCATGAAGCTATTCGTTACAAAATGTGAGGACTAGCAAGAGTTCAGTCATACATGATCAACCCTAGGATCTGTCAATCATGTCACAGCCCGTAGGCAGACAGTAAGTAAAGTGCAACCGAGCTAAACAGGTGCTCGTCGGCTAAACGCCTCAAAAGAATATTTTTACAATAAGTAGGAGATCAAAATAAACCCACTTGTTGCCAGGGTTCCGTCTAGTGGTCACCATCTGGCTGGAAGGTCGGTAGATCCTCTGGAGCTGCTCCGAAATCTGGCCATACAAAACCAGCTGGGTCAGACCCCAGAAAGAGCAAGTGCCACAAAGGAAGCTTCACTTAGGAACTAAAACCAGCAATCAGCACAAGAGTATAAATAAAAGTAAGAACTGGAAATAAAGAAAATACATCAGGATGATATACGACGAGATAACCATGGAACTATTCAGATAACCAGGTTACAACCCGTAAAACAAACAAGGACCGGGGTTGTAACCCTTCGTCTGAACAGAACTTAGAATTCTCACCATTTATCGGTAAAATGAATACAAGCATTCTGGTCATGCAGTAGTCTGGAACAGGATCAGGACAAGGCTAGACAGGTTAGACTCCATCCAATCAATCACGGCCAATCATTGCCTACGGCTTTCTACATTAACTAACTAGGGTTATCACAATCCTAGTTACTAGCAAGATGCAATGAGATTATTCCACAGCCACAAGCCCTGCAGTCCATCCAGGTTACCCAGGTTGAAATTAGGGGTTAAATTCAGGTGGGTACACCGTCCAGGAAACGCATGTACCCTTAAGTAGCTTGAAAGGTGCAACACATGACAGTGTGCTGGAAATGTGCCCTACTCGACGGCAGGCTACAGATCCTAGGCGCGCCCAGGTAACGGGATTGCCTGTAGCTGGGAAATCTCTTCATGACTAATGTGTTAATCTAGTTATTAACCTTAGTTCATTTCAATAGGTACTCCTGACCGTGGTACTCAGGAGCTCCCTCCCTAGACATGATGCAAGACAGGACTGGTTTATTTGTACAAGCACAATCGCCCACGGTGTCCATGTTATTATACAGGTCATGTCATGTCAGGTAGCCGTCGCAACAGCTTATCAGATATATCATGTCAGGTTATCATGTCAAGTGTACTTGTCAGGAGTACGCCACGGCGGGCCACTATCATGTCATGTCAGGTTTTCTTGTCAAGAGTGCACCACTACGGGTCACTATCAGGTCATGTCAGGTATCATTTCCAAACATATTAAACAAATCCATGATTATCAAGTTCACGACAAAAGGCGAAAGGATATAAAATGGACGTAAAATATCTAATAAAATATCAATATTCAGGGCTATAGAAGAGCCATGCGGCTAAGGCATATGCGGCCAGGAATGATCACATGAGGCTGGAAGGGAACAGCCCATGCGGCTGAATGGATATGGGTTCATGCGGCCCAAAATTCGAGTTCATACGGCTCGAAAAGGTCGGTCTCAAGGCAGTACGGGCGTGCAGCACATGCGGCTGCAGGAGCTTATGGAGGGGTCTCATGCGGCTGAAGGGAATCAGGGTCTATGCGGGTCGGGATCAGTCTATCATGCGGCTTCGGGTCCTCATGCGGCAGCGGAAGACTGCGGTCTATGCGGCTCGCGAGTATTGGAGTTCATGCGGCTGGAATGGGCGAAGTCCCATGCGACAGCGGGGAGCAATGCCTATGCGGCTGGGAGCAAGGGTGCATATGCGGTTCGAAAAGAAGGGCCCCATGCGGCCGAACTAAATACTTGCCGCATGAACTTGTCATGCGGTCAAGTCCAGTTGATAGTGCATGCGGTTTCGAAGCTAACTTGCCGCATGAATATTCATGCGGTCAAGTGCTATCATGCGGCTCGGAACTGTGCTTCTTCTCCAAATTTCCGAGAGGAAGTACACCATAAGCCATGGCTTCCAAGCTGCATAACTCTATCATCCGGAGCCCAAATCCGAACTTCCATAGGTCAAAATGGGGTAGAACGAGATTCTCTACAACATGGAACCATCAAAACTAGGAAATAACAAGATTAAGTAGATCAAAACCCAAAAATCTGAAACTAAAGTAAATATAGATCTACAAGAATCTAGCCTTGGAAAGTGAAAATGCCAAGTTCTAAAGCTAGTCAAAATGCTGTAAGGAAGAGAATGAAGCAATAAAATTGGAGTTCCTCCATGAAGCAAGTTGCACTTGCCTAGACCTCTCTCTTCTCTCTCTGGTAGGTAAGGAAGTAAATGAGGAAGAAGAAGATGAGTAATGAAGAGAGAGAAAGAAGAAATGGCAATAAATATCAAAGGTGGTGGTAGGTAGGGGGTTCATCCATGGTTCATGATGAACCAAAATTGTCACGACCCGCACCCACTGTGAGGGTACGAGAACGTAACAACGCCCAGCCTACGCCGCAGTGTCGGCGGTAGAACGCTGTCCTAAGTCAACATACATCTAACAATATCTATCTAAGCAGTTTATACTCTCCGAAATGGGGGTGACAATAGCAATAGTAAACTCAATCACAACTAAGGAAAAGATAGCATGATATGAAATAGAACTCAAGGAAATAAATAGATGAAAAGTAGTCCAAGATAATCCCAGCAATATCCAGAAGTACATGGTCTCAGATACAGAATGAAAGAATATACAACTCTGAACTCCAAATAAGACTAACTAAACAGTCTCAAGACAACAAGAAAATAAGATAAGGCCTAACTTGTGAGACCCGTCTCACTGTATCGGTATTTTATACGGATACGTGTTTATTTGAGCCGTATTTCGTATTTATCAATTTGCATGAAATTTTAAATTTTTCCTAAGTGGGATTTTCATGACTTGGTTTAACTTGGATTTGGTTTTATTTGGTTCGGTTCCACTTTGACTTGGTTTGGTTTGGCTTGGACTTGGTTTGGTTAGGTGGTTCTTTATGAGAGGAGGTGTGTGGCTTAGATTGAGTGGAGAGGAATGAATGGTGGAGATCACTTGAGCTTGTTATATAAGCCACTTTTTCTCTCTCCCTCCTCATTCACCATCATTCATTTTCTTTTTCCACCAAACCCTAGCCATTAGAGAGAGGCAAGTACACCTTGCCGAATGTTGGACGATTTCTATTTCGTTTGTTCCATTCTCTTTGTTGTTACATTCTAAGCATGTTTAGAACTTGGAGTTTTCCAATTTGATGGCTAGATTGTTGTAGATCTAACTTTGAAGTAATTTCGGTTTTCATGGGTTTTGATCTGTTAAACTTGCATGTTCTTGTTGTTTGATGGTTCCATGTTGTAGAGAATTTTATTTTACCCAAATTTGACCTATGGAAGTTCGAATTTGGACTCTGGATGATGGAATTATGGAGCTTGGAAGTATGACTCATGGTATTTTTCTTCTCTGAATTTGAGGAGAAGAACAGTACTTGACCGCATGGATTTTCATGCGGCGAGATTCCCCCAGCCGCATGGCTACCATTGGCACAATTGCCCAGCCGCATGAGCCTTTAATAACTAGTGAGCCGCATAAGGCTCGGCCATTTGCAATTTTTGCATTTGCAATAAACCAAGCAGTGTGTAAGCATTAATTGTTTTCTGACCTGATTTGACAGCACCCTTATTCTCTGACTCGAAGTGACGGCTTCTGACATGACAGCATTTATTAGCTATCACTGTACTAGGCTTAATAATTACTTGCCGCTTAAGCTTGCAATGGCAAGAAAGAAAGTTGAATCCGCATGAAGTTCCTTAACTCTGAGCCGCATGGCCTCTGGCATTCAAATATTTAATGTATTTTGCTTGCATTAGAAGTGGTGCCGCATAAGGCCTAGTCCTTTTAATAATTGATGCATAGCTTAGCTTTGGATCCGCATGGGAATAATTTAATGTATTAAAGCGTGGAGCCGCATAAGGCTCGGCAAATTTTGCATGCATCAGCACCATGCTATCCGCCTGTGCACAAGCCTTTATGCAATTTTGCCATCCGCATACGTTTTTCACATAAAAGCCTGTTGCATGCCGCATATGGTAAAGCATTATTATAATGCTTTATATTAGGCGTCAATATATAAAGTCTATATTAAGCATTATTATAATGCTTATAAGCATCAGTATAATGATTTTACATAGGCATCAGCATAAAGCACTTGTATATGCTTGCTCCATCCGCATATAGCATAGCCTTAATATAAAGCATTATTATAATGCTTTATATTAAGCATTGAATGTTTAGGATCCGCATGTGGAATATTGGATGTAGTATTTAATACATTCATGGAATAATTGAATTGCATGGAACCGCATGGGAGCATTAATATTTTATTGCTTGGCTTTGGCCATTATTTATTCGCTTGCATTGTAAGCACCGCATAGGCTTGGCCCTTTATCTATGCAAGTTGTTTGCAGGCAATTAAGTGTGAACCGCATGGCCCCACTTTATTTCCACTTTGGACCGCATGAGAATTTTCTGTCCGCATGGCCTCTTCCACCTTGCATGGCTTATTATAATAATATAATAATTGCTTGGCCACGTGAACCTTTTCCGACTGCATTTATTGATTGGGTCCCACTATTTGTCTTACTTGATTTCACTTTTGAGCCGCATGGACTCCCACGTGGGAATTCCACTTTTGGACCGCATGGGGTCCCACTTTGATTATTTTATATATTTTAATTATCTGACTTGTGGCCCAAATTTCTTCCCGCTCCCAACATGAAAGTTGAATATTTTTCCACTGGCTTCATGAATATAATTTTTAATTATTTTATGCAAGTCCCCTGATGGTGTTTCGGATGACTTCGTACGCCCTTTTATTCAGGCCTAAAATACGAAGACCCCACATTCAATAGTTTAATAATTCTTTAATAAATGAAATTCCTTAGTGGGACTTGATAATATTGCGCCCTATTTTCTATAACATGTTTCTTCCTCATCGGTGGCCCGTTTGGGTGCACTCAGGATATGATTCTTTTCTGTTAGCATGTTTGTTTGCTGCATGAACACGACATGATAACCATGGTAGTGACCTGTCACGGTGCACTCTTAACCTGTAACCTGTAACCAGAAACAAGTAGCATGACATGATAGTGACCCGTAAGGGTGCACTCTTGACTAGTAATCTTGACATGATAGTGGCCCGTGGTGGCGCACTCCTGACAAGAATAATAAATCTAATCTTGACACCGTGGGTGTTTGCTTGATTATGCTTGAATAAGCTACCAGTCCAGTCTTGTCTTGCATCATGTCTAGGACATGAATTCCTGATTTTTCCCACGGTCAGGGATTTATACTGAATCTGGCTAAGGTTAATGACTAGATTGAAACAATTAGTTCATGGAGATTTTCCCTGTTACCTGTTGCCCCTTTGGTCCCGGCCATATATATATATATTCATGGGATTTGTTGCTATCCGTCGAGATGAGCGCACTTCCAGCCCGCCGTCGAGTGTGGTACCTTAGGACACATGTATTTACTACAGTGTGTCTGCTATATCCTGCTATCTTTTCCTTTTCTTTGCTGTGATCACTCAGGTAGTAACAAACAGGTAACCGGACTTGGAAATCTCATTCCATCTTGCTAGTAACTAGGTCTGTGATAACCTTAGTTAGTTAAAGTATCAAGCCGTACTTATTGCTTGGCCGTGAATGTTGGATGGAGTTCGATCAGTCTAGTCTTGTCTTGATCATGTACTTGATTGTTACATGTCCTGATTTTTTACTTTATTTTGCCGATAAATGGTGGGAGAAACCAAGTTCTGTTCAGACGAAGGGTTACAACCCCGGTCCTTGTTTGGTTTACGGGTTGTAACCTGGTTATCTGAATAGTCCCATGGTTATCTCATCGTATATCACCTTCCCAGTCTAAGTCTTATTTAGATCCAGTTTCCAATTGTTTCCAGGATAATGATTGCAATGGTTGTCACTCTAATGTATTATACTCTGTATTGTCACTCCCTGTTTGTCACTCTCTGAATGTCACTTAATGATTGTCACCTTTAGCAATAAATGATCAGAGACCAAGTTCTGTTCAGACGAAGGGTTACAACCTCGGTCCTTGTTTGGTTTAAGGGTTATAACCTGGCTTCCGGAATAGTACTTTCGTCCTCTCTTCGTATATTGCCTAGCTCTAGTTATTTAATATGTTCTCTAGTTACTTTATCTCACCTGTTCATATGACTACTTGCTTTGCATAACTCTTAAAGGATCGTTTGCTTAATAAGTCTACTTTTACTTGTGTTTACTAAATGCTTTACTTACTGCCTTCTTATGTTCAGGTTAAGTGCATTGGTACTGCACGAATCTCGATCCTCCTTTACTTATTACTTTCTCTCCCCATTGATTGCCTATGATTGCTGGTTTTAAGTACATTGTTCGGCCTCCTTTGTGGTACTTGCTATTTGGGGTCTGACCCCACTGGTTTTGCATGGCCAGGTTCTGATAGAAGAGCCCGAAGGATCTACCGCTCCATCTACTCGACGGTGACCAGTCGGAGCACCAGAGTGCCTCAGTGGGTTTCTTTTTCATTCTCCCACTGATATGTAAATTCTCCTCTTGTAACGTTTAGCCCCGAGCACGTGTTTAGCTCGTGTTTTGATATTTTCCTTGATATTGTAGCCTACGGGCATAAATATGATATGTGTATTCTAGACTATAGCTAGTCCTTATCATGTACGACTAATACTCTAGCTAGTCATCAGTTTGGTGGTACTGGCTTCATGATCATTCATGTATATATGGTTCGGTACGCCTTACTATTGTATGTATGATGATCGTACTCATTGCTCTTGTATAACTGCCTGTGATTGAGATACCTAGGATTGTTAAACCATAGGATTGACAGATGGCTTGTAGAGTAACCCCCATGTCTTGACAGCTTATACGTGATTCCAGAGTATTAACGTACTTTGGGATTACGTAGCTGGCTATGTCTGCCCCCGCTCTCCAGTATTCTGGTTCTGGGGCGTGACATGGTTTTAGTGGTGGCCCATGCAGGTCTCGATTTCAGATTTGTGGGGGTTACCATGTTTAGATATCTCAATCATGATTATCCTTATTGATCTCCTTCGGATTATTCTCTACCTCCGATACTTGACTTGATATTTGTTTTGATCATTGATCATTCCTGTTCCCATGATTTGATCTTGTGTCCTTCGACTTTCAAGGGCATTGTTCTTGATCCTTCAGATTATCTTGTTCGTGTTTTGCCGAGGGTAGCTCAGCATTCTTCAGCCAGGCCTGTTATGGAGGATTAGTCTCAGCATAAAGGCAGAGATGTCAGTCCATCCCAATCAGCCAGTCGCTTCTGTCTTCGTATCTTAAGACAGGTGATAGAGTTCATGCATCTGTTTTAACTACGATGACACGTCCTGGGTAGAGTCATGTCTTTAACTAAGTCATTGGTACCGACTTACCTTGAGGCTCGACTTTTATCCATTTTTTTGGAGTCAGCTTAGGCCAGCGAGGACGTTGGTTTCTACACAACTGTCTCAGGAGACATATTGATCCATATGCCTCCAGCCCTTCTTGATCATGATTGTATTTGTTCTTGTGCATTTATTTACTGCTTACACATTTATTTACATTCCTGATTACTTTATTTTCCTTACTTGCCGTGCTTGATTTATTGAGATTGTTGAGTTTCCTGGAGCTTTTGTTTTGTTATCTTGCTTGACTAGCCTCAGGAAATTCCGAGGACGGAATTTTTCTAAGGTGTGGAGAGTTGTGAGACCCGTCTCACTGTATCGGTATTTTATACGGATACGTGTTTATTTGAGCCGTATTTCGTATTTATCAATTTGCATGAAATTTTAAATTTTTCCTAAGTGGGATTTTCATGACTTGGTTTAACTTGGATTTGGTTTTATTTGGTTCGGTTCCACTTTGACTTGGTTTGGTTTGGCTTGGACTTGGTTTGGTTAGGTGGTTCTTTATGAGAGGAGGTGTGTGGCTTAGATTGAGTGGAGAGGAATGAATGGTGGAGATCACTTGAGCTTGTTATATAAGCCACTTTTTCTCTCTCCCTCCTCATTCACCATCATTCATTTTCTTTTTCCACCAAACCCTAGCCATTAGAGAGAGGCAAGTACACCTTGCCGAATGTTGGACGATTTCTATTTCGTTTGTTCCATTCTCTTTGTTGTTACATTCTAAGCATGTTTAGAACTTGGAGTTTTCCAATTTGATGGCTAGATTGTTGTAGATCTAACTTTGAAGTAATTTTGGTTTTCATGGGTTTTGATCTGTTAAACTTGCATGTTCTTGTTGTTTGATGGTTCCATGTTGTAGAGAATTTTATTTTACCCAAATTTGACCTATGGAAGTTCGAATTTGGACTCTGGATGATGGAATTATGGAGCTTGGAAGTATGACTCATGGTGTTTTTCTTCTCTGAATTTGAGGAGAAGAACAGTACTTGACCGCATGGATTTTCATGCGGCGAGATTCCCCCAGCCGCATGGCTACCATTGGCACAATTGCCCAGTCGCATGAGCCTTTAATAACTAGTGAGCCGCATAAGGCTCGGCCATTTGCAATTTTTGCATTTGCAATAAACCAAGCAGTGTGTAAGCATTAATTATTTTCTGACCTGATTTGACAGCACCCTTATTCTCTGACTCGAAGTGACGGCTTCTGACATGACAGCATTTATTAGCTATCACTGTACTAGGCTTAATAATTACTTGCCGCTTAAGCTTGCAATGGCAAGAAAGAAAGTTGAATCCGCATGAAGTTCCTTAACTCTGAGCCGCATGGCCTCTGGCATTCAAATATTTAATGTATTTTGCTTGCATTAGAAGTGGTGCCGCATAAGGCCTAGTCCTTTTAATAATTGATGCATAGCTTAGCTTTGGATCCGCATGGGAATAATTTAATGTATTAAAGCGTGGAGCCGCATAAGGCTCGGCAAATTTTGCATGCATCAGCACCATGCTATCCGCCTGTGCACAAGCCTTTATGCAATTTTGCCATCCGCATACGTTTTTCACATAAAAGCCTGTTGCATGCCGCATATGGTAAAGCATTATTATAATTCTTTATATTAGGCGTCAATATATAAAGTCTATATTAAGCATTATTATAATGCTTATAAGCATCAGTATAATGATTTTACATAGGCATCAGCATAAAGCACTTGTATATGCTTGCACCATCCGCATATAGCATAGCCTTAATATAAAGCATTATTATAATGCTTTATATTAAGCATTGAATGTTTAGGATCCGCATGTGGAATATTGGATGTAGTATTTAATACATTCATGGAATAATTGAATTGCATGGAACCGCATGGTAGCATTAATATTTTATTGCTTGGCTTTGGCCATTATTTATTCGCTTGCATTGTAAGCAACCGCATAGGCTTGGCCCTTTATCTATGCAAGTTGTTTGCAGGCAATTAAGTGTGAACCGCATGGCCCCACTTTATTTCCACTTTGGACCGCATGAGAATTTTCTGTCCGCATGGCCTCTTCCACCTTGCATGGCTTATTATAATAATATAATAATTGCTTGGCCACGTGAACCTTTTCCGACTGCATTTATTGATTGGGTCCCACTATTTATCTTACTTGATTTCACTTTTGAGCCGCATGGACTCCCACGTGGGAATTCCACTTTTGGACCGCAAGGGGTCCCACTTTGATTATTTTATATATTTTAATTATCTGACTTGTGGCCCAAATTTCTTCCCGCTCCCAACATGAAAGTTGAATATTTTTCCACTGGCTTCATGAATATAATTTTTAATTATTTTATGCAAGTCCCGTGATGGTGTTTCGGATGACTTCGTACGCCCTTTTATTCAGGCCTAAAATACGAAGACCCCACATTCAATAGTTTAATAATTCTTTAATAAATGAAATTCCTTAGTGGGACTTGATAATATTGCGCCCTATTTTCTATAACATGTTTCTTCCTCATCGGTGGCCCGTTTGGGTGCACTCAGGATATGATTCTTTTCTGTTAGCATGTTTGTTTGCTGCATGAACACGACATGATAACCATGGTAGTGACCTGTCACGGTGCACTCTTAACCTGTAACCTGTAACCAGAAACAAGTAGCATGACATGATAGTGACCCGTAAGGGTGCACTCTTGACTAGTAATCTTGACATGATAGTGGCCCGTGGTGGCGCACTCCTGACAAGAATAATAAATCTAATCTTGACACCGTGGGTGTTTGCTTGATTATGCTTGAATAAGCTACCAGTCCAGTCTTGTCTTGCATCATGTCTAGGACATGAATTCCTGATTTTTCCCACGGTTAGGGATTTATACTGAATCTGGCTAAGGTTAATGACTAGATTGAAACAATTAGTTCATGAAGATTTTCCCTGTTACCTGTTGCCCCTTTGGTCCCGGCCATATATATATATATTCATGGGATTTGTTGCTATCCGTCGAGATGAGCGCACTTCCAGCCCGCCGTCGAGTGTGGTACCTTAGGACACATGTATTTACTACAGTGTGTCTGCTATATCCTGCTATCTTTTCCTTTTCTTTGCTGGGATCACTCAGGTAGTAACAAACAGGTAACCGGACTTGGAAATCTCATTGCATCTTGCTAGTAACTAGGTCTGTGATAACCCTAGTTAGTTAAAGTATCAAGCCGTACTTATTGCTTGGCCGTGAATGTTGGATGGAGTTCGATCAGTCTAGTCTTGTCTTGATCTTGTACTTGATTGTTACATGTCCTGATTTCTTACTTTATCTTGCCGATAAATGGTGGGAGAAACCAAGTTCTGTTCAGACGAAGGGTTACAACCCCGGTCCTTGTTTGGTTTACGGGTTGTAACCTGGTTATCTGAATAGTCCCATGGTTATCTCATCGTATATCACCTTCCCAGTCTAAGTCTTATTTAGATCCAGTTTCCAATTGTTTCCAGGATAATGATTGCAATGGTTGTCACTCTAATGTATTATACTCTGTATTGTCACTCCCTGTTTGTCACTCTCTGAGTGTCACTTAATGATTGTCACCTTTAGCAATAAATGATCAGAGACCAAGTTCTGTTCAGGCGAAGGGTTACAACCTCGGTCCTTATTTGGTTTAAGGGTTATAACCTGGCTTCCGGAATAGTACTTTCGTCCTCTCTTCGTATATTGCCTAGCTCTAGTTATTTAATATGTTCTCTAGTTACTTTATCTCACCTGTTCATATGACTACTTGCTTTGCATAACTCTTAAAGGATCGTTTGCTTAATAAGTCTACTTTTACTTGTGTTTACTAAATGCTTTACTTACTGCCTTCTTATGTTCAGGTTAAGTGCATTGGTACTGCACGAATCTCGATCCTCCTTTACTTATTACTTTCTCTCCCCATTGATTGCCTATGATTGCTGGTTTTAAGTACATTGTTCGGCCTCCTTTGTGGTACTTGCTATTTGGGGTCTGACCCCACTGGTTTTGCATGGCCAGGTTCTGATAGAAGAGCCCGAAGGATCTACCGCTCCATCTACTCGACGGTGACCAGCCGGAGCACCAGAGTGCCTCAGTGGGTTTCTTTTTCATTCTCCCACTGATATGTAAATTCTCCTCTTGTAACGTTTAGCCCCGAGCACGTGTTTAGCTCGTGTTTTGATATTTTCCTTGATATTGTAGCCTACGGGCATAAATATGATATGTGTATTCTAGACTATAGCTAGTCCTTATCATGTACGACTAATACTCTAGCTAGTCATCAGTTTGGTGGTACTGGCTTCATGATCATTCATGTATATATGGTTCGGGACGCCTTACTATTGTATGTATGATGATCGTACTCATTGCTCTTGTATAACTGCCTGTGATTGAGATACCTAGGATTGTTAAACCATAGGATTGACAGATGGCTTGTAGAGTAACCCCCATGTCTTGACAGCTTATACGTGATTCCCGAGTATTAACGTACTTTGGGATTACGTAGCTGGCTATGTCTGCCCCCGCTCTCCAGTATTCTGGTTCTGGGGCGTGACATAACTAAACTAGTCTAGGCAGTAGGGTGATATCCTCAGCTAGAGCTGTCCGAAGAAGGTATCCTCCCAGGCCTCCTCCTCGTCCTCTATAATATTTTCAACAGGTCTAGTCAGGACAGGAGCGAGCACAGTACATCTCAACAATTCATAGCAGGTTAGAAAATATGAACATGCAGTAAAGTAAGATACAAGTACTGAAAGAAAGCTGTATGTAAACAGGAAGAGAACTGTAATTTAAATATCTACTATACATAGAGAACTAGCAGTGACTAGTGAATCAGAGTACGAGATAGCACATGTGAACAGGACAGATTTGCACAGGATGTCGAGGTTGCACAGGAATCTACACTACAATGGAAATGTTCACACGACTACTAGCACTCCCCTGTATCCCCAATCAATACACAAGGATCTAAACAGGTTATGTTATTGCACAGGATATCACATGGGGCCCATATAGGGTGCACATGATAGTATACATGGGGGCTCCGTGAACATGAGAGTACAAGATTCACAGGAGTGCACATGTAATGAAAGCACAGGAGTACATGGTGTAAGTGAAACGCACAAGCACAATGTACCCGATGCTCCCGAGGGGGATAACATCGCATGTAGAGATCCATATAGTACCAATCCGTGTGACCAACGTGACAGTACAAGTAAAGTAATCTACTGCAGGTAATAATTCTAAGCAGGATATGAAATGATCAGAGAATGTACTCGCCTGTATCTGAGTGTCCGATATGAATCGTACTGTCCAAGGAGTGGTGTCTGGCTCCTAAACAGAACAGCACAAGTCACAACAAGTCTAAAATGATAAAATGAAGCTCTGCTATGTATTCTACATGATTCTAAGTCAATCTAGGCCAAAGTCAACTCTTGGTCAACTTTGGTCAACCCTAGAAGTCAAACTAGGTCAACCTTGTCTAAACTAGGCTAAATTAGTCTTAGTCGAGTCTAGCTTAGTCTATACTAGGACACACAAGCCTATACTAGCTAGTACACACCACTACAAGGCTATGCAAGCCTGAACCAAACCTATCCCAACTATATCACATATCATAACATAGCTATATGCTACATAACTAGCATATACACAAACATGTCTAACTTATTATCAATATACATATAGATATTGACATTAGGCATTCCATTTACATAGATATACATATGTCTATTTACATACATTACACTATTTATATATACATATATGTACAGACATTCACATATAGTATATACCTACATGTATAATAAGAGAGAGGGAAGCAATGTGTGCTTGTGGCTGTGACAATGTGTGAAAGGATGTAGGCTAGTGTACAGGAATTTGGTGACAGTGAGAGTATCACAATGTGAAATGCAGGAATTAAAAAGTGAAGAGTGTGTGTTCAGGTTATGAAACAAAACTGAAATGTGGGTGGTAAGGTGAGAGTGTACAGGAAAACAAAATATGCAGGAAAAGACAGTGGTGATGAGGTGTGTGATCTCAACATATCAAACCAACTCATAGGTTCCTACTGAACCAAAGGCAGTACATAAATTCTCAGGTTTAGATCTTAACCCAAAACCAAAACAGTTCAAAGTATTAACAGGTTTAAGAAGAAAGAAAAGGAAATCAGTTAAGAGAATTAGTGTACTCAGGAAAATCTAACAGTGAAGGGTGTGCAGGAAAACAATACAGTGTACAGGAACTCCAGGTTATTGAAGAGTGCAGGAAAATATTTGTGAGAAGTGTAACATGCCAAGTATGCAGGAATACGAATGTGACAGGGATAGGGAAGTCCAATAATGGACTGCTAACAAAGGAAGGAAATCAATTCCTTGCCAACTCTGATTTCAGTCACCCCTTTATCACACAACATGTCCTCAGGTTTTGAACCAGTGTGACAGGAAGTGATTGGCAGGAAAAAAAAACAGTAAAGAAGAAGGACAATTGTGTTTGCAACAAAACAGTGAAAGGGCTGTGTCAATGTGTACTTGTGTATGTCACATGGGAAATATGCAGGAAATGAAATGAAGAGTGTGACAGATTTAAATGTGCAGGAATTAACATTAGTTAACCAACCAATCTCAGGTTATCAATTTCAGGATTCAGTCCCAGTATATGCAAGGAAAGGAAATCAGTTATTCTCATGCTTACACAAACAGTCCTAACATCTACCATGTGAGAGGGAGGAACTACAATGTAAGGTATCAACCCAACCAAAATAGTCCACAGCATATCAAAAATCAGTTTGTATATAAATCACAAAGTGAAACCAAATCTCAAGTTAATGTTCATAAACAAACCACCCATTCTCAGATTTTGTACTCAAATTTCAGGTTTATAATCCAAATCAAATTTCAGTTTTGTGTAAATATGGGGTGAGTGAGGGGGTGGCTATGCATGTGTGATAGAGGACAGTGGGGCCATTTCATGGCTGAAATGTAGGGAATGCTGTGAAAACATGTGCATGTGTCTTCATGTGATGTGAGAACAGTGGTGTCAATGGGGACTGAAATCTCAGGACAGTGCATAGGGAAAATCTGGAAATTCAACAATGTATACAAATACCTGCCTACAACATACTTACATATATTCATATATACATTAATATGTATAGAGATTAAAGGAGAGATTAAGGTGTATATGCGTGTAAATAGGACTATACTGACATCTATGAACTGAAATGAACCAATCAATAGAAACACAAGAAATCAGTAAACCATATTACAATGATGAAATTGCACATGTATAGGTGATGAAATATCAAACAAAACTGGAAAAACAAGTATCAATTCAATAGAATTTTAATAACAGCTTTCGAACCCAACCCAAATACTAATATTCCATTCCCACATCCAAAAGCCTATATTTGAACTTTAAAACTTAGTTAACATGGATTGTAACATGTGGGGAATCTAAACAGTGAAAGAACATAAGAAACCTGGGATTAAAAGTTTGGGGAAAACGCTGGAATAACAGCGTATCAGAAAGAAACAGTCACCATACCATTTTGAATCCAATTCGAGCCATGTTTTCAAACAAAACCTAAACTAATATGCAAGCTAAATCTAACACATATACTACATTATATTTAGGATTAATTTAGCTAATTTAACCATGTATTTAAACATTAATCAGCTAAATGAACACAGAGAACACAATCAATACAAAACTGGACAGCACTCATCGTGCACGTGTGCCGTGTCCTCGTGCGCACGACACGAGCCAAACCATGACACCAGTTCGTGCACCTAGGTTCGCCACACATAGGGCTTAGTGCCTAGGATCCTGACACGAGCCAACGTGTCGTCGTGTCCATACGGGAAACCCGTATCAGAGCGTGTTTCCTGCGCGCACAGTCTCAGTGTGTGACCAGTGCGCGTGTTCGCACGCACCCGACACGCCGCCAAGTGGCACGAGACTTGGGGAGTGTCGTGTCAGACACTGCCCCAAGCTCCACGTCCAATGGCACGTGCCCATGTGTCCTGTATGAGTCGCACGACCCTGCGGGTAGCAGGACAGTGCGCCCAGGCGCGCGCGACCGTGTTCGCGAGTCCATTTCGACTCGGACACGACTCAAATCCATCTCAGTCAAGCACAGTCGCGTAAGCGACAACAAAATAAGAATTTTCATTCAAACACAATTCAAAAATTCGAACGAAATGTCCTTTGGGGCATTTCGTCGAACACCTACGACCAAGGCCTGATACGTGTCCAATACGGACACGTATTGGACACGAACCCTAACAATGCCTATACCAACAGAGAGAGGGCACCTAGGGCTTCCTAACCATGCAAAGAAATCGAGATTTGGTGGAGGGAAAAGAAAGTTACCTAGGTGTGTTCCTTCACAAGGAAAAGCCCCAAAAATGAGATCTCCTCAAGCTAGCCAAAGGCTCCAAATTGTATCAATCCTGAGAATAGCCTCCACCAACAGTAGGGGGACACTAATTAGGTTACAATGGAAGAAGTTTCAATGAAAATAGATTAATATTGAATAAACTATGAAGGATTTTCAATAGAGAGCAAACCTTTCCTTAGAAAAAATAGAGGGATGAATAAAGAGGAGGCACAAACTTTGAGAGGGATTTTATAGCAAGGAGGGGGAGTCCCTAGGCTGGTCATAATGTTAGGGTTAGGGTTTTGGGATTCAATCTAAGGGCTCTCATCCCATCTAGTATATTCAAAGGTCAAAATCAAGGTCCCCTTTAATCAAGTTGCAACCTAGTCATTCTAACTAGTCATGACTAACCATGACCAAATCAATTTCTAACTTAGTCTAACCATGACTAACTAGGACTAACCTAGGTTAGGTCAATTCTAGGTTGGGGTTAATAACAATCACATGGCAATTAATTAAATAATATTAAACCACACCATTTAATATAATATACATTAAATTTCAAATAATTTTAATAAATTCAAATAAATTCAAGATAACCAAATTACCCTCAAGCTAAATGTACTAAACAAAATCTCTACCCACATGGTTAGGCTCTAGGGCAGACAGTCACTACGGCTTCACTAGCTGCACTCCAAATCACAAGTCATGATTTAAATAGTTTTTAAAAATATTAAAAATCACCAAAATTTATATTAAAATTTTAAATACCATAATTAAATAAATTAAATACAAAATTTCAAAATTACCCTCATCTGGAAAACTGGGTGTTACAAAAATAATCACAACCGAACCAAGCCAACCCGGGCCAAGAATAACCCAAGCCAAGCCATGAAGAAAACTAAACAAGGAATCATGCAATACAGAATAAAATACGTACACGTATTCCAGAAATACGTAATACGAACCACAGGCAATACAACTCTACCCACCTTAAAAGAATTCCGTCCTCGGAATTTAATCAAGAGGCTAGAGGAGCAATGACAAGCTACATTAATCACATGCAAGCTATAACTAGGCAGACAATCACTCATTCAAGCAAGGAATCGAAGGCATGAGGCATAAGAAGGACAATATACCTCACGAGTCAAACAAGTCAGGATATCGCGATCGGATATCATCCTCACGCTCCCACGTTGACTCCTCCAAAGAGCGATGAACTCAAGCAACACGAACTAAACTGATAGTCTTGCGCTTGAGGTCTCTCTCTTTGGTCAAACAGGGACACGGGCCTATCCTTATACGAAAAGGTTGGTACCAATAACCGTTTCGAATGACCTAGGATATGGCTCGGGTCCGGGATGTACCGTTGTAATTAGGATACATGAAATACGTCATGCACCCCGCATAATGACGGTAGAAAAGCAAGATGAGAGGACACATATACCTCTCGGTCGATTCTGAACTTGAGCCTGGGCTAGGGCAAACTGTCGCGGGTTCTGTTGCTGGAAAGTCTGGGCCTGAGTCGGCAATGGCCTCGGGAACGGGAACTGCTATTGCTGGAGAACTGGAGCTGGTGCTGGTGCTGGTCCCCTAACCGAGGGACTAGATACTGTCGATGCTGAAACAACTCTGAAAGGGCAGGACCCTACCCTATGATCCGGTGCTCCACACAATAAACACAATCCCAACGCCTTGTGACATTCTGCTACCACGTGTCCAGGCTTCCCATAATAAGAACAGCCTACGGCGGAAGACTGTGCTTGCTTCTGTTTCTGCTGAGGGTACGTCGGGGTCGAGTACTGGACCGACGTAACTGAGGTTGCTTGCCTCGGAGTTCCAATAGTCAAAGCCCTAGCTGCCGGGGCTGGGGCTGAAGACTGATTCATCTGACTATGGGACCGCTTCCGGCCTCCAGTCCTGTCCACTATTCTCTGGGAGGTATACTCGTGCCTCCTTGCTGCTCGCAACACCGCATCATAGGTCTGATGCTCGAACTGTTCTACTGCCAATATAATCTCCAGGTGAAGTCCTTGCTGGAACCTCTGCGCTCTGTCAAACTCGGTTGCCACCAAGGTGGGAGCAAACCGACTGAGTCTGGAAAACTCGGCCGCATATCCGTCGACCGTCCTCCCCATCTGCTTAAGATTACTGAACCTGGTCTGCAAGTCATATCGAGCCACTGCATCATAATACTTGTTCTGGAACTTTTCGCTAAACACTGCCCAGGGGACAGGTGTGGCCAATCCCACTGCTTGTGCGGCCCACCAACTGCGGGCTAGATCCAATAACTGTAGGCGCACCACAGCCACCTTCTCGTCTTCTGGAGTCTTCGCGACTTCGAGAATCACCTCTATATCTTGTAGCCAAGCATCGGCAGCAATGGCATCCTCGCTGCCATCGAAGAATGGAGGGTTCAGGCGCTTGAAACTGTTGACCGTACTGTTCCCTCGGGGACTACTTCTATTTAGAGCATCTTCCACTGCCTGGTGCAAGGCATCGCCTCTACGATCCTGGGAAGCTAATAATGATCTGATGAGACCAACCAAAGTGCCATCATCAGGATCTGCAGGCTGGACTGGCTGAACTGGCGGCTCTTCTCCAGTAGGTACGACTCGGGAGGCTGCTCCTGAGTGCTGGGCCTGATCTTCTGGTTGCTGCTGGTCCACGGGAGGTGCTCCTCCTTACTGATTGGCAGGTCCAGGTTCAATGCCGCTGAAGAAGACGACATGGGAACAATAAGGAAGGACCAGGACAGATCAACGATTACAAGAATGTGATTAGGACAAGAATTTCAGGAATTAAGAGGATACGAGCAGAGATCAAGGGCGAGTACTGATTGAGACATCTATCCGGTAAACCCTCACACATCTTGATTAACAAGACCTGCATGGGCCACCACTTAAACCATGTCACGCCCCAGAACCAGAATACTGGAGAGCGGGGGCAGACATAGCCAGCTACGTATAACGGAATGGGATCCACCCCGCTATACGGTCACGGCTGTCTAGATATGTGAGGGTTTCACTACAATCCATCAGTCTCTTAAGGTCGTAAAATAGCCTATTGTCTCAATCTCAGCCAACTAATAATAATCACAAGATATCAGATCTCCAAATATACAATTGTAAGGCGTCCCAAATATTACATATCCAGATGATCATGAAGCTAGTCGTTACAAAATGTGAGGACTAGCAAGAGTTCAGTCATACATGATCAACCCTAGGATCTGTCAATCATGTCACAGCCCGTAGGCAGACAGTAAGTAAAGTGCAACCGAGCTAAACAGGTGCTCGTCGGCTAAACGCCTCAAAAGAATATTTTTACAATAAGTGGGAGATCAAAATAAACCCACTCATTGCCAGGGTTCCGTCTAGTGGTCACCATCTGGCTGGAAGGTCGGTAGATCCTCTGGAGCTGCTCCGAAATCTGGCCATACAAAACCAGCTGGGTCAGACCCCAGAAAGTGCAAGTGCCACAAAGGAAGCTTCACTTAGGAACTAAAACCAGCAATCAGCACAAGAGTATAAATAAAAGTAAGAACTGGAAATAAAGAAAATACATCAGGATGATATACGACGAGATAACCATGGAACTATTCAGATAACCAGGTTACAACCCGTAAACCAAACAAGGACCGGGGTTGTAACCCTTCGTCTGAACAGAACTTGGAATTCTCACCATTTATCGGTAAAATGAATACAAGCATTCTGGTCATACAGTAGTCTGGAACAGGATCAGGACAAGGCTAGACAGGTTAGACTCCATCCAATCAATCACGGCCAATCATTGCCTACGACTTTCTACATTAACTAACTAGGGTTATCACAATCCTAGTTACTAGCAAGATGCAATGAGATTATTCCACAGCCACAAGCCCTGCAGTCCATCCAGGTTACCCAGGTCGAAATTAGGGGTTGAATTCAGGTGGGTACACCGTCCAGGAAACGCATGTACCCTTAAGTAGCTTGAAAGGTGCAACACATGACAGTGTGCTGGAAATGTGCCCTACTCGACGGCAGGCTACAGATCCCAGGCGCGCCCAGATAACGGGATTGCCTGTAGCTGGGAAATCTCTTCATGACTAATGTGTTAATCTAGTTATTAACCTTAGTCCATTTCAATAGGTACTCCTGACCGTGGTACTCAGGAGCTCCCTCCCTAGACATGATGCAAGACAGGACTGGCTTATTTGTACAAGCACAATCGCCCACGGTGTCCATATTATTATACAGGTCATGTCATGTCAGGTAGCCGTCGCAACAGCTTATCAGATATATCATGTCAGGTTATCATGTCAAGTGTACTTGTCAGGAGTGCGCCACGGCGGGCCACTATCATGTCATGTCAGATTTTTTTGTCAAGAGTGCACCACTACGGGTCACTATCAGGTCATGTCAGGTATCATTTCCAAACATATTAAACAAATCCATGATTATCAAGTTCACGACAAAAGGCGTAAGGATATAAAATGGACGTAAAATATCTAATAAAATATCAATATTCAGGGCTATAGAAGAGCCATGCGGCTAAGGCATATGCGGCCAGGAATGATCACATGAGGCTGGAAGGGAACAGCCCATGCGGCTGAATGGATATGGGTTCATGCGGCCCGAAATCCGAGTTCATACGGCTCGGAAAGGTCGGTCTCAAGGCAGTACGGGCGTGCGGCGCATGCGGCTGCAGGAGCTTATGGAGGGGTCTCATGCGGCTGAAGGGAATCAGGGTCTATGCGGGTCGGGATCAGTCAGTCATGCGGCTTCGGGTCCTCATGCGGCAGCGGGAGACTGCGGTCTATGCGGCTCGCGAGTATTGGAGTTCATGCGGCTGGAATGGGCGAAGTCCCATGCGGCAGCGGGAAGCAATGCCTATGCGGCTGGGAGCAAGGGTGCATATGCGGTTCGGGAAGAAGGGCCCCATGCGGCCGAACTAAATACTTGCCGCATGAACTTGTCATGCGGTCAAGTCCAGTTGATAGTGCATGCGGTTTCGAAGCTGACTTGCCGTATGAATTTTCATGCGGTCAAGTGCTATCATGCGGCTCGGAACTGTGCTTCTTCTCCAAATTTCTGAGAGGAAGTACACCATAAGCCATGGCTTCCAAGCTGCATAACTCTATCATCCGGAGCCCAAATCCGAACTTTCATAGGTCAAAATGGGGTAGAACGAGATTCTCTACAACATGGAACCATCAAAACTAGGAAATAACAAGATTAAGTAGATCAAAACCCAAAAATTCGAAACTAAAGTAAATATAGATCTACAAGAATCTAGCCATGGAAAGTGAAAATGCCAAGTTCTAAAGCTAGTCAAAATGCTGTAAGGAAGAGAATGAAGCAATAAAATTGGAGTTCCTCCATGAAGTAAGTTGCACTTGCCTAGACCTCTCTCTTCTCTTTCTGGTAGGTAAGGAAGTAAATGAGGAAGAAGAAGATGAGTAATGAAGAGAGAGAAAGAAGAAATGGCAATAAATATCAAAGATGGTGGTAGGTAGGGGGTTCATCCATGGTTCATGATGAACCAAAATAATCCCAACCGAACCAAGCCAACCCGGGCCAAGAATAAACCAAGCCAAGCCATGAAAAAAACTAAACAAGGAATCATGCAATACAGAATAAAATACGTACACGTATTCCAGAAATACGTAATACGAACCACAGGCATTACACACAAGTAGGCTAATATAAAAAGCTACGAACGCACATAGTAAAGGGAATAGTCCCGACCCGTCAGAATGTCCTAGAACATGGAAATTGGTCCCACGGTCTGCTTAGAAGTCGGCTCAGCGTGCTTTCAAATGACACCTCGGTCCTTCGTCTCGTGGCTTGGGAGAAGGAAATTTGCCTAAGTTGCTAAGTTGCCCTGACACTCGAATAAGCCTAAGTCATAGGCGTCGTCCGCTTGAATGCTTGATAAAGCATGCACTGTCCCGTCGTTTTGCCCCAATACTTGTATTAGCCTAAGTCATAGGCATCGCCCGTGTAAATGCTTGAAAATGCATGCACGGTCCCTTTATCCAAGGCTTGGCATAGCCTTCGCATGTCCCGTGGGTTAAGTCGTCTTGCACGGCTCGTTGGCTTAAGTCTAGGCACCCGAGAACTTGATTATAGAAGTCGACCGTATACACGGTACATTCACTCGACGCGGAGCTCGACGTAGCCTTTGCTCATCAAGTCGCTGCGTAATAAGTTAGGCAAAGTAATGCAGGTCGGTCTAAGCCATTTCTAGCACTGTCCCGCTCTATCTGTGGTTGTCAAGTCGCGTAGTCCCTTGAGAACAAGGCTCGTCGTATAAGTATATGACTTGAGCGATAGCATCGCCTAGAGAACAAGGTCTATCTAAGGCACGAGCCACGGTCGGTTTAGTAAAAAGCATGCCACAGACAAAGGAAGTCCATGCGACTGGTTGTCGCCGAGATCGGTCCCGCTACTTGGGAGTCTCGCTAAAAGTCTTGATAAGGAAGTGTACGAGATCGGTCCCGCTAATTGGGAGTCTCGATACAAAGAAGGAAAGCATGGTCATGTTAAGGAAGGATTGGTAGATCGAGTTGAGTCTTGCATGGTCATTGGACAACTTGTCGACAAGGTTAGGTCTTCTCGAGTGATCGTCGGGGCACCGGGATCACGTCGGCCGGGGAGAAGCGAGTGAGGCTCAAAGTAGGATGCTGGATGACCGCATGGGAGACTTCGGCATCTCCAGGCTAGCTACCCGTGTAGGGACGAGCCGATATCCCCGAGCCGAGATCCAAGATAGCTTGACATTACTAGTGACCACTCATGTAGATGGGTCGGCAGAATAGCGGCACACCGCGTGTATGCCTTTAGATTGGGTCTAGAGCTTGAATGCAGGTCTAGTCGGTAACACAAGGTCTGGACCTAAGATTGGGCTGCAGCATAGGCACCGTGCTTCGGCACGAGATGTGGCATCGAGTCTTATGTTGTCGGCATATAAGTTGCATAGTTTGAATGTGAGTTGTCTTGAGTTTAAGTCAGGAAAGGCCGCAAGGCGGTAGCTTGATAAGTCTTGATAAGTTGCGAGGCGCGGCCTCAATCTTGAAGCACGAACAAGTCTAAGCAAGGTCTAGAGGCACGACCTGCACGAGTCGTTCCCCCTTGACGTCGCTAGCACAAGAATTGGTCTAGAGATACTTGAGTTTAAGTGAAAGTCTTAGCACGGCCGAGTTCGCATGAGTTGCTCCTCAGCAAAGTGCTATCTCAAATAAGTTAAAGTCACGAATAGAGTATGGCATGACCCTGTCGTCCCGAGTTGTAGTTCGGTCAAGTACATAAGCGATGAGGCACTGCCTCGATCGAAATACACGTTAACATAATAGCACGACTATGTCGTCGCATAACGAGTTGGTTAGACGTCAAGTCTTAAAATTAACCCTAAGGCAAGACTAGACAGACAATCGAAAAGGGATTTAAGCTGCACAAACTAAATGAACGTGTCGGTTTTGTATGGGTGGGCGAGGAGCTTACTCCACCAGTACAGTTGAGTACTGACACACACACAGTTTCCATGTGCAAGCACAGGTAGAAGCTCATGGCGCGGAGCTCGCTTGGATATTGTCGAGGCACAGAGTTCCTTGGCGATTCGAAGCGTACGACTGCGTGGAATCAAAGACTTATACAGGACATAATGTATGGACGTTGCCTTCCGAAGCTTCCGCTGGCTCAAGCATTGTAATCGAGAGATGAGAGAGAGCAGAGTGACTTGTAAAATAAAAGAAAAGTGAGCACGAGAGACTTGTAATCATGGCCTTGCGCCCATTGTAATATCATTGTTCAATATCAATACAGAGTTCTTTTGAATATCTTGTGTATTACTTCTAAATTTTTGCTGCATGTTCAATGTTTCTGCTTGGGACTTCTGTGCGACGACTCCGTCGCCGCTGATGTAATCGGCCGTTATGAAACTGTCTTGCACGAGCGCAATCTAGGCTCGTACGGCATCACACCTTAGCGAGGACGATCGCTCCTACGGGAGTAGGGCGTGACATAATGGTATCAGAGCACGGCTTTACGTCCTTGGACTTCATGTCGAATATCTCAGTTTTGAAAGCTCGTCGTTGTTAAAGAAGTATGCGCTCTCTCTCGAATGTCCCTCGGCATGTCCATAAAATAAGTCTAAATATTTTCAAAAGCTCGTGCAAGCGTTCAATCGAACGCATCGGTAGACCTTTGTGTCGAACGGTGTCGAACTTAACTTGATAAGAAACACGTGATAAAGTTAGCAAGTCGCACGTATGCCCGAATAGTCCTACGTCAACCTTAGCAAGTGAGTGTGTAAACTCGAATATAGTCCGCATGGGATGGCTATGCACACGGCCTTTTGGCTAAGTTGTACCGCGCGTCGCGTACCTCGACTTTTGGTACAAACGAGTCGCGAGCAATATTAAGTATCGCTCGGCCGAGAACGGAAATACACTTAGAATGTATATCGATAGGAACGCTATCGAACTGACGCTTAGGCGTGCAAGGAAAACTGGTTTAGATTTTGAGAAATAGTACAAACGACTTAGTACGTCAAGACGACATGAGCGATTACGCTAGAGATTCGTCGAACGAATCTGAAGGATGTCTTAGCGAATGACGCGAACGTGATTGAGGACTAGATCGGATGGCTCGAATCTTGACTGGTGTATGGATTTTCTTAGAAATCATTCCAGCAAAGATTGAGGATTAGAAATAACAACGAGTATGTCGACGAGGCGATGCGATCGCACATAGCCTTAGAACACGTCATGCTTAGTTGGTCGTAACTTTGATGTCCCGAACGAGATGTCGTTCAGACAACTTGTGAATGAGCAACGCGAGTTAGAAAACAATTCGAAACGATGAATAAAAGTGAATGTCTTGATCGAGAAAGCTTAGAGGATCGTACTTGTGATTTCGAATTCGATTGAATGGAATTGTGGTATATCCAGTTCGGACAATAGCATCAGTCGCATGACTCAAAATTGGTTACAAAATAAGATCGTTAGGTTACGTATATCGTCGATGGTATTGAGGTGTATCAAAGATCGATATACGATAACTCGGGGGTACTCTGTCTCGACGAATGACGATCGTGCAAATATCGTTGTTCCGATGGATGCTATACTCGGGATATTAAAATATATCGAGGAAAAGATAGACTTGGCTCGAGGATTTTCTAGTTGAACAAATGACAAACAGACTATGAAATTGAGATATTGGCTTGGACGAAAACAAAATATTTGGATTTGCTTCGTCGATAACCACAACGTTGACGTTCTTGTCTTATGTGCGCACAACTCCAGCCTCGCACATGTGTCACGCCAATTAGGGTGATCACTCTGCGTGAGCGCTGATATGGTGATTCATACAACGGGGGTGATTGAACTAGCATGGCGTGGCAATTTGTGTGCTTCGACTTGTGGTTTGACACGAAGGTGGACTCGAGAATGACTTAGTGTGCTTGACGATTGAACTTGAGGATTAAGTAGGTCTAATCCGCGTATCGAGAATGAAATAGTCTAGACTCAAACAAGAGTTACGCCTCCGATGAGAATGATTATTCCGCGGGAGCATTGCATGGTGATTCATGAACCACCATGGACAATCAGACTCGCATGAGATTGGGGCGTAACATATTGTCGAGCTAGACAACCTCGTGATCGAATACATAAATTGGTTAGAATTGGTGATTTGAACGGATTTGAATATGTGCAACGAGTGCTTCGATGCGAATTAGGTGATCGTGCTCGATGTTTAGAAATCTGAGTGACGCGAGCTTGGGTAGAAAACCCCGTACTATCGACTTTGGTTTGACCCTAGGATTTGGGGTAAGTGTTGGCATTATTGTTGGAGAACTATGATTCCAATCCTGACGTTGACTTAGACGTGAGAAATGGCCTAGCGGTTAGGCGATACGCCCCTGTTTCAAGAGTTAGCAATCGAAAGATTGATCTTGAGGATTGGCATGGATGGATAGGGTGAATCAAGAGTATGGGAATACCCCTCACGAGATTCGGCTAACATGCATATATTTCAGGAACGCTTGAGTATGTGCCCGATGCGACTCGAGTGAGAACGGCGAATTCTCTATCATGCGGCTTGGCTGAATGCATGTATTTTGGAGACGCCTGGAATGCGTGCACGATCCAGCTAAGTGATACATTGAGTTCTAGCGAGACATGGGAAATGAAAAGTATCGAGGATTTGAGATCGTGTTAAAGCAAAAGATTAAAAGTTGTACGAGCGTGGCTTGGAATCGAAGTAACGCGTAGGCGGAGTGTGCATGATAAGTTATGGCGCACCTCGCACGACGGTTATAGCTCCGTGTCTAGGCACGATAAATTCTTGGCCATAGAAATGGTATGATGGCTTGCCTTCAGGAAAGTCTCGAGGACGAGACATGTTCTGAGTGGTGTATGTTGTAGTGCCCCGTCCCGTAAAGTCAATCGGAGGAATCGAAACGCCGACGACATTCGGACTTAGCCTTGCAACGGCTGCTCGAAGGCTCGCTCGATCGAGGCGACTCCTCGCTCAGGTCGGGTAGTTTCGGTGAACTTGCGTCATCTTAGCCTTCACATAATAACTCGCGTGTTTTCAACTTGCACAAGTAGGCTAATATAAAAAAGCTACGAACGCACATAGCTAAGGGAATAGTCCCGACCCGTAGAACATGGAAAATGGTTAGAAGTCGGCTCAGCGTGCTTTTAAATGACACTCGGTCCTTCGTCTTGTGGCTTGGGAGAAGGAAATTTGCTTAAGTTGCTAAGTTGCCCCGACACTCGAATAAGCTTAAGTCATAGGCGTCGCCCGCTTGAATGCTTGATAAAGCATGCACTCTTCCGGCGTTTTGCCCCAATGCTTGTATTGGCCTAAATCATAGGCGTCGCCCGCGTAAATGCTTGAAAATGCATGCACGGTCCCTTCGTCCAAGGCTTGGCATAGCCTTCGCATGTCCCGTGGGTTAAGTCGTCTTGCACGGCTCGTTGGCTTAAGTCTAGGCACCCGAGAACTTGGTTGTAGAAGTCGACCGCGTGCACGACACGTTCTGTAACACTCAGTTTTCCAGAAGAGGGTAATTTTGAAATTTTATAATTATAATTATTATTTAATGGTATTTATTTTATGTTATGATTTTTAGTGATTTTTAATTATTTTTAAACTATTTAAATTCATGACTTATGATTTGGTGTCTTGCTAGTGTTCATTTCCAGACTGAGGGGTATTTTAGTCATTTTTGTAATTTTAAGAATTATTTGGGATTATTAATTATTATTTAAATTTATTAGAATTTATTGAATTTATGAGAATTTTTTTAGGAATTATTTGAGATAGTTTGAACTAGGTTGACTTTTGACTAGTGTTGACTTTGTAGACCTACCTAGAAGCTAACCCTAGTTAGTGGGTCATGGTTAGGTCAAGTGACTCTAGTCTAACCTAGCCTAGCACTTGGTTTAAGTCATTTTAGCAATAGGATTAGGAAGTCACAAGTCATGACTTATGGTTTTAGAACCTTGGTTAAGTTTAATCCTCATTAGCTTTGTAACTTGGCCCAAGGCCCAATAGTTTGACAAAACCTAAGCCCTAGACTAAGTGGCCAGCCACCATATCATCCTTGGGAACAACACCCTATAAATATTCTCCTAGTTTTTAGGGTTGCCTCTTTTTAGGAAAGCTCAAGCTTGAGGAAAGGTTTGTTTCTATTGCTTTTAATCCCTACAAATCCATTTCTCTTCCTTTTTTTCATTCAAATCTTCTCTATTAGGTTCTAATACACCCAATCTTGCTGCTACTGAAGTTTCATTTCAGTTTGTGGTGGTTTGATTGGATTGGGACATCAAGGAGAAGAGTTATTGAAGGGGGTTCTTATTGAAAGTTCAAGTATAGGTAATTCCTCATCCCTCCATGAAATTTCGATTTGCTTACATATTCAGGAAGCCCTAGGAGTTCCCTAAGCATCAGTATAGGTTTTGTGTCGGGTATCCTAAGTTTCGTGTCCATTTGGACACGTATTATGACTGTAGTATAGGTGTTTGTCGAAATGCCACAGAGGGCCTGTCGATCTAGATAACCCTTTGTTTTTGAATAGGAATTAGGTTTTTGTTCTTGTTTATTGATTCCTATCTTCGTGTCATAGTTTTCGTGTCTTCCTGTGTCGCTTTGTTGTTGTGGACACGCGCGCACACACGGTCGCGCGCTGCTACAGGGATCCCCTGCCTATCGGGCCCTGTAGCGGACACGACACGTTTCGTTTGGACACGAAACTTGACACGTGGCATGGGGCCATGACTGACACCCCGTGTGTCAAGCCCCATGTGTCCCCGTGTCGTATCTAGGTAGATTTTAGCTGTGCACGTGTTTTGGCTGTATCAGTACACTGTGGGTTTTCTCCACTGACACGGGTCTCGTGTCTGACCCTGACACTTCGTGGACAGAAGCCAGTGGGCCTATGAGGTAGCCCTATAGGTGGGCTACCCATGTGTGTCACCACGAGATCCATTCGTGTCCTGTGTCATGCACACGACACAAGTGCACGTGTGCACGAGACAGTGTACTGGCAGTGTGCTGTAAGTGTGTCACTCTGTGTTTTCTTGCTGTGGACACGCCGTGTCAGGCTATGGGTGACACGAAATGATGTGTAGGGTTGTGCACGAGGGGTGTTTACATTTTTCCAATCATTAGATTCATGATTAATTGATTTTGCTATATCAATTTCCCATTTAACCAATGTTCTGTCTGATACTAAGTTCCTGTGCATTCCAGTTTTTCTAAGTTGATATTGTCTAATGATTTTAACCTGTAATGATGATTTAATGCGGAGTTTAGACTCTAATTATGTTCTCTTATGTGTTAGCTTGCCATGTTAGAGAGTTGGTGTTAAAATGATGTGTGTGGCCTGTTATGGGTATTGATGTGTGATAAGGGTATCATGAACTGATTTTATTGCTGTCATTGATTCAAATGTTCCCTAAATTGCTAAGATGAATCTGAGAAATTCTCCTGGACTTTATAACTGAGATTTGAGAATAATGTTTTGATTTCCCTTTTCCTTTTTCCTTTCTTCTTAACTGGAAATGATGTGTAACTTAATGTAAAAAAACTGAGTTTGAGTTCAGTTTATATAACCTAAGTTTTAGTGTAAACCATCCCAGTTTTGGCTTTTGATAAGATTTAAATAAAATATATGATGTTATGGTTCAGTTCATTGTTTTATGTTAAACCTGAGATTAGAGTACATGAGTTGCATTGCCATGTTAATCCTTGTTTGCCTACATTTCTGTCAACCTTAAATTTCAGTTTCCTAGTTAAAACCTGAGAATAGGAAGGGGGAAAAAACTGTCTTTAATTTCTGAATTGATTTCCTTGCCTATTCCTGAGTTTTCCCTGTGATCCTAAACCTGAGAAGTTGGCCTTATGATTCCTGCATTTACATGTATACCATCACACACTTTTCCTTCACTGCTCACTGTCACATTATCATTCCTGCACACACTGATTATTAGCCTGTACTTCCTGCTAACACAGACACACACACACACTGTTCTATATTACCTTCACTGCTCACTGTTGGGAGTATTTTCCTGCACTTGGACACATTACACACACAGTATTCTCATTCATTGCCACATCTATTTTCCTGCACACTGTTTTCCTGTATGCCATACACACACACACACACACATTGTAATTTTTGTTTTTCCCTTTCCCCATATTCCTGAGTACCACATACATTCTCACAGTCCTATATGCCTACATCATGCACAACCCTATATGTGACTATTTACATAGGTAATGCAATATATCTATATATATGTAAATTAATGTAGGCATTGATGAGTATGTCCTATAATGTATATGGTCTATGTAAGTGGTTACATTGTGTATTGCTGAGAGCATGACATGATAATAGGCCTTGAGGTTTGTGTGGGTGTTGCAAGTTCCTATTGTGCCAAGTGTGTATTCTTGGATGCTACTAGTTTAGGCAATGTATGCAATTATGTTGAGAATAGGCCTAGACAGTTTGGTATAGCTTGGTGAGTCTAGATAGGGCTTGTACTACATTATTAGACTTAGTATAGCCTAGTTTAGACAAGGTTGACCAAGTTTGACTTCTAGGGTTGACCAAAGTTGACCAAGAGTTGACTTTGGCCTAGATTGACTTAGAATCATGTAGAATGCATAGTAGGACTCCATTTTACTATTCTGGACTTGTTGTTGTAGCGCCCCACTTTCGATAGGCGACGAAACTTCATAATATGCTAGCGCCGAGTCAGATCGGCCGGGAACTTAGATGGCCATCTGACTCGATCGCTAAGCTTGGTAAACGTTAACGCCTTGCGGCATCGATTCAAATCGATTTGGACGGAAGTTACGAGAATCGATCCAACTAATGGAACGAATTCTGTTGGAATAAGTCCTAGATGCAGCGGGCTGCGTCTCGGCGAGTGAGCTCTCTATAAGAGTCCCTTCGACGGGACCGGACCGCTGTATGGTTTTCTTGGAGCTTTGCCGCTGGGCTTGATTGAAGTGCTTTCGCGTCGTTTTCATGGATGCAATTACAAATTTCGATGCAAGGAGAAAAGAAGGAAATCTAACAAAGTGTTGATGCATTGCAGGAGCTCGCCTAACTAAGGATTGACGTTGCGTAGCGCTTCGACGACCTGCACAAAGCAAAGTGATCGGTGGGTGATTCGGCCCCTTCTTTTCTACTCTGTCCCGCAAACTTATTCCTTGCTTCGAATTCATTCAAATCGAACGATGCCAAGTTAATTGCATGCCAATCCACTAAGTCCAAGAACTCGGGAAAACGTATCGATTTAGAGAAATTTACTCTGAAAATACAAGTCTATCACATAAACCAGAAAGTTTAAGGTTCTAGTAAAAAGATAGACTATTTTACGTGCTGCAAAATATTATGAAACGTCGATCGTGGGTTATGATGCCTCGGACAATTTGGTACCTACGGGACGCTAAATCGGAGTACGGCTTGGGGAAAATGAAACGTTGCATGAGTTGGGGGAAATGATAATGTCGTTCTATACTGTCCGCGCTATACAAAACTGGTTGCATATATAAACTGTTCACGCATTGGCATGGTCATGGACAGCTTGTGCACAAGTTGATATTTTCCTCGAATCGATATCCGGGGCATCGGAATCGACTCGACCTAGGGGGAATGAATAATCGTGCTTCAGGCACTGATGCATTGCGGGACCGTCAGTCAGGCTTGCAACCTAGACTGAGCGGGCCGAAATGCCGTTGAGATAGTCCCACGTGATGTGTAACATCAATGACCGCATATAAGATAGTAGCATGCTCACCTATTGTCTTATGCAGGTGTGAATATTATCTCTGTTTTATGCAGGGACGAGCACGGCCGTGGTAAGAAATATGATAAACTGCTATGGTTCACTGTATGCTTTATTACGCAAAGATGGCTATCGAATATGAACTGAATTCATTTAGTTCTAATAGAAAGACAACTCTAAAGCATGCCTACCCTAACAATCAGAGTCGGTTTAGACGAGTGGGTTCGTCTCGTCCACTTAGCAAGTGTGCTAATCCCATTCCCCCAATTTCCCCAGGTGCGACGGGCGCGCTCAACTAAACTGGAGCTGAAGTACGGAGAGGCGTTTTGAAGCTCTTCCTATGCTGAAGTATTTTGAAGCCAGTTCAAGTCGACGGCTTTGCATAAAGGGGCGAATGTATGGGACGACAAGCGTTAGTTCAGGCAACTTGTCGAATGTATTTCCTTATGTTTTCAATCAATGTAGCCGCAACGACATCCAATGTAAATTATGACTTGCACTTCGTTGCAAGCTATGAATGAAAAGCATTTCTATCTTCCTATACTGCGCCTTATATTCTGATGTGATTTGTGAAGTTTCGACTTGGCGTATTTATATCAAAATCAAAAGATAACCATTTGAGAACTTGTCATCTTGCCTTGCACGAGCGCAACTCCAGGCTCGTGCGACATCACGCCTTAGCGAGGACGATCGAATCGGCAAAGTAACACCGGGGACGAACGGTTTGTCGACTCGGGGTGTGACAAATTGGTATCAGAGCTCAGTTATGTTTCCTCGGATTTTCGAAAGATGTTTCATTATTGGAATGTCCGTTGCGATGGCGCGATTCAATGCTTGTCGACATGTTGCGTGAAATAAAAGTTCCATACAGGTAAGCCCGTAGATATTTTTGAAAAATACTAATGGGTTTACTCTGTTTTGTAGGAATGACTAAGAAAAGGAACAATCCCGCCCCAACCCAAACTGTAGATAGTACGTCGAGCACAAAAAGTACTGAGCCTAGCGAGACGACTATGCAGAAGATGCTACAGTTGATAGAACTGCAGCAGCAGCAGCTGCAGACACAATTCAAAGCCCAATTCGAGGCGCAACAAAAACAGATGAATGCCCTGACTCAGATAGTGAGCAGAATGGCGGGCAATACCAAGACGACGGACGAAGAGACCGAGGAAAAGCAAGGCGACCAAGAAGAAAACGAGGAAGAAGAGACTCAACCGCAAATGATAGATTCTTCTTCCTTGTTCAAGGCAAAGGAGTTCCGCAAGATGAATCCACCGAAGTTCAACGGCCGAGCAGAGCCTGATGTGATCGTGGGATGGGTCGCAGAGATGGAGGACCTGTTTAATCTGCTTAGCATCGAAGGGTCCCAGCGGGTAACTTGTGCGGCGTTACAGCTGCAACTGAGGGCGTACGACTGGTGGGCCGCTAAAAAGCAGGAGATCTACGAAGCAGATACAGACGCCACGATTTCCTGGAAAATATTTAAGCAAGCCTTCCTCGAACAGTACGTTCCTCGCGCTGTTCGTCAACAAAAAGAAGACGAGTTCATGACGCTGCGACAGGGAAATATGTCTGTCGACGATTATGATTCGAGCTTCTCAAAGCTGGCGAAGTTTGCCGGCGCCTTCCTGCCCAACAAGGAAGCCTGGTGTGAACGCTTCCAACAAGGCCTAAATGACTAACTGCGAAGGGACGTCATGAATCAAAGGTGCCGAACATACCGTGAATCCTATAATGCCGCTCTTGATAGTGAGCACATCTTTGGCCGTATGTCGAGTAGAGGCATCCGTAACCACTTCAACAAGCGTCCTAACGACGCCGGCGCCGGGGGATCGGGAATAACAAAGCGTCCAAACAGATTCGATGATCGAGGCCATGGCAGTCAACACTGCACCAGGTGCGGTAGGCGTGGGCACCGAACTGTCGACTGCGTCACGAGATCTTGCTACAAGTGTGGCGAGGTAGGCCATATAGTTACATATTGCCCGCACAAAGGTCCGAATCAACACAACCCACCGAGGAACGTTCCGAATCCGCATAAAGCGCCGATACTGCAAGGCGCGAATGCGGTGCCCGTCAACCAGCAGAACCAACGACACGGAGCTCAAGGCCGAGTTTATGCCTTAACTCAGGACGAGGCGTTCGCGTCCGATACTATTGTAACAGGTATATTACTCTACAAAAGTATACCTGCTCGAGTCCTATTCGATTCGGGTGCGACGCATAGCTTTATATCTGCTGATTTTGCGAAAGAAAATAAAATAACCATGCAATCACTAGATATAAATATTAGCGTTAGCACTCCGTCGGGAGTCGATATGCCTGCGAACTTCATTTGTAGGGATGGCCACATTTGCATCGGAGGAAGATATCTATCCTTGGACGCCGTCGTACTAGACATCAAAGATTATGACATCATCCTGGGCATGGATTAGTTGGGCGCTTGTCGTGCAACGATCGAGTGCGCGGAGAAGAGAGTGGTGTTTCATCTTCCTGGCGAGACAGAGTTCTTATATTCGTACGGTACGGTCTCAAAGACGGCAATGATGGTGTCGGCAATCTCGGCGAGACGTATGCTGCGTTCCGGCTGCGCGGGATACTTGGCATCAGTCCGAGACACGCGGAAGGATAATACAAACACAATGCAGACTGATGTTGTGGCAGATTTTCCCGACGTTTTTCCTGACGAGATGCCAGGGATGCTGCCGGATCGAGAAATTGAATTCAGCATCGACACCTTTTCGGATACACGGCCGATAACCAAGGTGCCTTACCGAATGGCTCCAGCAGAACTGAAGGAGCTGAAGGTGCAATTACAAGAGTTGCTAGACCGCAGATTTATTCGCCCTAGCGTCTCTCCGTAGGGAGCTCCCGTACTGTTCGTGAAAAAGAAGGATGGGTCGTTGCGGCTATGCATCGACTATCGGGAACTCAACAAGGCGACCGTGCGAAACAAGTATCCTTTGCCGCGAATCGACGACTTATTTGACCAACTGCAAGGCGCGGCAATATTTTCAAAAATCGATCTTCGTTCAGGCTATCATCAATTGAAGATCAAGTCCGACGACATATCGAAGTCTGCCTTCCACACTCGATATGGTCATTACGAATTCCTCGTCATACCGTTCGGTTTGACGAATGCCCCAGCCGCGTTCATGGATCTGATGAACCGAGTCTTCCGACCTCAAATAGATAAATTTGTAGTCGTATTCATCGACGATATCCTTGTCTACTCAAAGAATCGTGAAGAACATGCGGAACATTTGAAGACGGTACTGGAGATTCTGCGTGAAAACAAATTGTACGCCAAGCAGAGTAAGTGCGAGTTCTGGATGAGTAGCGTGACATTTCTCGGGCACGTAATCTCTGCCGAAGGTGTCGCGGTGGACCCAAAGAAGATTGATGCGGTAGTGGATTGGAAACGACCTGCCTCGGCTAGCGACATTCGGAGTTTCCTGGGCTTAGCGGGCTACTACCGTCGATTCGTGCGAAGCTTTTCAAAACTAGTGTCGCCTCTGACTCGCCTCACCCAGAAGGGAGTAGTATTTGAATGGAGCGATGACTGTGAATCCAGCTTCCAAGAGTTGAAGCGACGGCTCGTCTCAGCTCCAATCCTTGCACTTCCAGACGGTCCAGAAGGCTTTCAGATATTCAGCGATGCGTCGGGAACTGGCCTCGGGTGTGTACTCATGCAGAGAGACAAAGTCATCTCCTACGCTTCACGGCAGTTGAAGCAGCACGAGAAAAACTACCCGATGCATGACCTAGAATTGGCGGCGATCGTCTTTGCATTGAAGTTATGGCGGCACTACCTCTATGGCGTCGCATGCAGAATCTACACAGATCATAAAAGCCTGAAGTACTTATTTACGCAACGGGAACTCAACCTACGACAGCGACGTTGGCTCGAACTCATAAAAGATTACGAGCTAACGATCGAGTATACACCGGGCAAGGAAAACGTGGTGGCCGACGCACTCAGCAGAATGTTTATGGGAACGCTGGCCATAAACAAGGAGATAAAGCGAGACCTTGAAGCGATGGGTATCGAACTCGGAATTGAGTATCGACACCTGCACCTAGCTCAACTGAAGTTAGGATCGAGCCTGCTTAGCAAGATAAAGACCGCACAGGGGGACGACTCATTCCTGAAGAAAATACGCGAGCTGATTTCAACGGAAAGGGGGACTGACTTTGCGGAAGACGGAGATGGGACGATGCGACTAAAGGGAAGGCTCTGCATTCCTGAAATTGCCGAACTCAGAAAAGAGATTCTGACGGAGGTGCATTATGCGAAGTACTCGTTACATCCTGGAAGCACCAAGATGTACAAGGACTTGCGCACAAACTTTTGGTGGCACCGCATAAAGAAAGATGTGGCTACGTTCGTATCGCAATGCATGGCGTGTCAGCAGGTGAAGGCGGAACACCAACGGCCAGGTGGCGAGCTGCAGAACATCCCCATTCCCGAGTGGAAGTGGGACAATATCTCGATGGATTTCATTGTGGGATTTTCGAAGACGCCGCGGAGGAATGACGCGATTTGGGTCATTGTTGATAGATTGACCAAGTCGGCTCACTTCATCGCAATTAAAGTAGGATGGAGCGTCAATCGGTTAGCACAAATCTACGTCGATGAGATTGTTCGACTGCACGGGGTACCGGCCTCAATAATTTCGGACAGAGACGGGCGATTTCTATCGCGTTTCTGGACGAGCCTCCAAGCGGCGATGGGGACCAAACTGAACTTTAGTTCGGCGTACCATCCACAAACAGACGGCCAGACGGAGAGAGTCAACCAGATCTTAGAAGATATGTTGCATCTGTGTGCGATCGACCTAAAGACTAGTTGGGATACGCATTTGCCGCTTGCGGAGTTTGCGTATAACAACAGTTATCAGTCGAGTATTCAGATGGCTCCATACGAAGCGCTCTACGGGAGAAAGTGTCGTTCGCCGATATGCTGGGATGAAGTCGGAGAGCGACAAGTGCTCGGACCGGAACTGGTGGAGCAGGCCGTCGAAAAGGTCCGCTTGATTCGAGATAGACTCTGTATCGCGCAAAGTCGACAAAAGAGCTACGCAGATCTACGTCGACGTCCGCTAGAGTTCTTGGCCGGGGACCATGTGTTTCTAAAAGTAACGCCCATGCGCGGTGTGATGCGGTTTGGCGTTAAAGGCAAATTGAGCCCGAGATTTGTAGGCCCCTTCAAGATCATTGAGCGAGTTGCGACGGTTGCTTATCGGATCGCACTACCTCCTGCCTTAGCTGATGTGCACGATATTTTCCACGTTTCACAACTTCGAAAATACGTGCACGATCCAAGTCATGTGGTTAGCTTCGATCAGTTGGAGCTACGTACTGACTTGTCTTACTCGGAGGAGCCTATTCAAATTTTGGACCGCAAGGAAAAGGTGCTGCGAAATCGGTCGATGTCCTTGGTCCGCGTGCTATGGCGGAATCATTCAGTCGAGGAGTCGACGTGGGAGATGGAGGCGGAGATGAAAGAGAAGTACCCCGCGTTGTTTGTCTAAACTAAGGTCAGACCCTTGTTCTTAAGTTTCGGGACGAAACTTTTTTTTAGTGGTATATTATGTAGCGCCCTGCTTTCGATAGGCGACGGAACTTCATAATATGCTAGCGCCGAGTCAGATCGGTCGGGAACTTAGATGGCCATCTGACTCGATCGCTAAGCTTGGTAAACGTTAACGCCTTGCGGCATCGATTCAAATCGATTTGGACGGAAGTTACGAGAATCGATCCAACTAATGGAACGACTTCTGTTGGAATAAGTCCTAGATGCAGCGGGCTGCGTATCGGCGAGTGAGCTCTCTATAAGAGTCCCTTCGACGGGACCGGACCGCTGTATGGTTTTCTTGGAGCTTTGCCGCTGGGCTTGATTGAAGTGCTTTCACGTCGTTTTCATGGATGCAATTACAAATTTCGATGCAAGGGGAAAAGAAGGAAATCTAACAAAGTGTTGATGCATTGCAGGAGCTCGCATAACTAAGGATTGACGTTGCGTAGCGCTTCGACGACCTGCACAAAGCAAAGTGATCGGTGGGTGATTCGGCCCCTTCTTTTCTACTCTGTCCCGCAAACTTATTCCTTGCTTCGAATTCATTCAAATCGAACGATGCCAAGTTAATTGCATGCCAATCCACTAAGTCCAAGAACTCGAGAAAACGTATCGATTTAGAGAAATTTACTCTGAAAATACAAGTCTATCACATAAACCAGAAAGTTTAAGGTTCTAGTAAAAAGATAGACTATTTTACGTGCTGCAAAATATTATGAAACGTCGATCGTGGGTTATGATGCCTCGGACAATTTGGTACCTACGGAACGCTAAATCGGAGTACGGCTTGGGGAAAATAAAACGTTGCATGAGTTAGGGGAAATGATAATGTCGTTCTATACTGTCCGCGCTATACAAAACTGGTTGCATATATAAACTGTTCACGCATTGGCATGGTCATGGACAGCTTGTGCACAAGTTGATATTTTCCTCGAATCGATATCCGGGGCATCGGAATCGACTCGACCTAGGGGGAATGAATAATCGTGCTTCGGCACTGATGCATTGCGGGACCGTCAGTCAGGCTTGCAACCTAGACTGAGCGAGCCGAAATGCCGTTGAGATAGTCCCACGTGATGTGTAACATCAATGACCGCATATAAGATAGTAGCATGCTCACCTATTGTCTTATGCAGGTGTGAATATTATCTCTGTTTTATGCAGGGACGAGCACGGCCGTGGTAAGAAATATGATAAACTGCTATGGTTCACTGTATGCTTTATTACGCAAAGATGGCTATCGAATATGAACTGAATTCATTTAGTTCTAATAGAAAGACAACTCTAAAGCATGCCTACCCTAACAATCAGAGTCGGTTTAGACGAGTGGGTTCGTCTCGTCCACTTAGCAAGTGTGCTAATCCTATTCCCCAATTTCCCCAGGTGCGACGGACGCGCTCAACTAAACTGGAGCTGAAGTACGGAGAGGCATTTTGAAGCTCTTCCTATGCTGAAGTATTTTGAAGCCAATTCAAGTCGACGGCTTTGTATAAAGGGGCGAATGTATGGGACGTCAAGCGTTAGTTCAAGCAACTTGTCGAATGTATTTCCTTATGTTTTCAATCAATGTAGCCGCAACGGCATCCAATGTAAATTATGACTTGCACTTCGTTGCAAGCTATGAATGAAAAGTATTTCCATCTTCCTATAATGCGCCTTATATTCTGATATGATTTGTGAAGTTTCGACTTGGCGTATTTATATCAAAATCAAAAGATAACCATTTGAGAACTTGTCATCTTGTCTTGCACGAGCGCAACTCCAGGCTCGTGCGGCATCACGCCTTAGCGAGGACGATCGAATCGGCAAAGTAACACCAGGGACGAACGGTTTGTCGACTCGGGACGTGACAGTTGTGACTTGTACTGTTCTATAGGAGACAGACACCACTCCTCGGACAGTATATTCTCTTCAGACACTCAGGCTATCAGGCGAGTACATTCTCTGACCGTTTCATACTTGTATGGATTTACATTCTTGCTCTTGATTACTGTACTTGATGCTGACACGATCTTTATCACGGATTGGTACTATATGGATCTTCTTCTGAGATATTATCTCCTTGTATTCACTAAGTACATATTGTGATGTGCGTTTCACTTACATGTTGTATTTATTGAATATCCTTATCATTGTACACTCATTGTGCATATTGTACTCTCAGTATCACATTGAGCCATTGTACAAGTCATTGTACAAGCTATTGTATAAGGTAACGTAACTGAATTGGATCCTTGTGTATTGATTGGGGAGGGGGAGTAGAAATGGTTATGTGATCAATCGTATTGTATAAGAAATTGTATATGTCCATTGTACACCCACGTACAAAGGAGTCCCATTTTATTGTATAACCTAACCCGTTTACATAACCATATTGTGCTCTAAAATCACATGTTCCTTACAGTCTTACTTATCATATTTAGATATTTCTTGTTATCAAATCTCTACTGTTTTTCATATATCTTCTTCTTTCAGCGTTTCATGTACTTTACTCTATTGCATGCTTTATATTTCCTAACTCGTTATGAACTGCGTGAGATGTTTTGTGCTCGCTCCCGTCCTGACTGGACCTGTTGAAAATTTTACAGAGGATGAGGATGAGGAGGAGGCCTGCATAGACACCTACTATGGGGCAGCTGTAGATGCCATGTGTGACCCAGATTTCCAGCCTGATCCACTAGTTTAGAGACTGAGGCTCCCTAGTCTAGGTTTTACTATTTCTGTCTTCTGAGATCTGATTGTATATATATTCTTCCATTTTCTGTATTAGAGACTTGTATTGAGTTGGATGTTCAGTTTGTATGGCAGTAGACACTTAGACTCTTTCTATCTGATTGTATCATGTGGATCTTTTTATTCCAGAATCTATCTATCTTTTATTTTCACCATTCTGCCTTAGATGTGATTGAGACTGTATATTGTTATGTCACCTCCATTCGGAGGGTATATACTATACAGGTACCTTTATATTGCTAGATGATTGACCTAGGACAGCGTTCTACCACCGACACTGCGGCGTAGGCTGGGCGTTGTTACGTTCTCGTACCCTCACAGTGGGTGCGGGTCGTGACACGTTCACTCGACGCAGAGCTCGGCGTAGCCTTTGCTCGTTAAGTCGCTGCATAAATAAGTTAAGCAAAGTTATGCAGGTCGGTGTAAGCCATTTCTAGCACTGTCCCGCTCTATCTGCGTTGTCAAGTCGCGTAGTCCCTTGAGAACAAGGCTCGTCTTATAAGTATATGACTTGAGCGATAGCGTCGCCTAGAGAACAAGGTCTGTCTAAGGCACGAGCCACGGTCGGTTTAGTGAAAAGCATGCCACGGACAAAGGAAGTCTACGCGACTGGTTGTCGCCGAGATCGGTCCCGCTACTTGGGAGTCTCTCTAAAAGTCTTGATAAGGAAGTGCACGAGATCGGTCCCGCTAATTGGGAGTCTCGATAGAAAGAAGGAAAGCATGGTCATGTTAAGGAAGGATTGGTAGATCGAGTTGAGTCTTACATGGTCATTGGACAACTTGTCGATAAGGTTAGGTCTTCTCGAATGATCACCGGGGCACCGAGATCACGTCGGCCCGGGAGAAGCGAGTGAGGCTCAAAGTAGGATGCTGGATGACCGCATGGGAGACTTCGGCACCTCCGAGCTAGCTATCCGTGTAGGGACGAGCCGATATCCCCGAGCCGAGATCCAAGATAGCTTGACATTGCTAGTGACCACTCATGTAGATGGGTTGGCAGAATAGCGGCACACCGCATGTATGCCTTTGGATTGGGTCTAGAGCTTGAATGCAGGTCTAGCCGGTAACACAAGGTCTGGGCCTAAGATTGGGCTGCAGCATAGGCACCGTGCTTCGGCACGAGATGTGGCATCGAGTCTTATGTTGTCGGCATATAAGTTGCATAGTTTGAATGTGAGTTGTCTTGAGTTTAAGTCAGGAAAGGCCGCAAGGCGGTAGCTTGATAAGTCTTGATAAGTTGTGAGGCGCGGCCTCAATCTTGAAGCACGAACAAGTCTAAGCAAGGTCTAGAGGCACGACCTACACGAGTCGTTCCCCCTTGACGTCACTAGCACAAGAATTGGTCTAGAGGTACTTGAGTTTAAGTGAAAGTCTTGGCACGGTCGAGTTCGCATGAGTTGCTCCTCGGCGAAGCACTATCTCGAATAAGTTGAAGTCACGAATAGAGTATGGCACGACCCTGTTGTCCCGAGTTGTAGTTCGGTCAAGTACATAAGTGATGAGGCACTGCCTCGATCGAAATACACGTTAACATAATAGCACGACTATGTCATCGCATAACGAGTTGGTTAGACATCAAGTCTTAAAATTGACCCTAAGGCAAGACTAGCAAGACAATCGAAAAGGGATTTAAGCTGCACAAACTAAATAAACGTGTCAGTTTTGTATAGGTGGGTGAGGAGCTCACTCCACCAGTACAGTTGAGTACTGACACCCACACAGTTTCCATGTGTAGGCATAGGTAGAAGCTCATGGCGTGGAGCTCGCTTGGATGTTGTCGAGGCATGGAGTTCCTTGGCGATTCGAAGCGTGCGGCCGCATGGAATCGAAGACTTATATAGGACATAATGTATGGAGGTTGCCTTCCGAAGCTTCTGCTGGCTCAAGCATTGTAATCGAGAGATGAGAGAGAGCAGAGTGACTTGTAAAATGAGAGAAAAGTGAGCACAAGAGACTTGTAATCATGGCCTTACGCCCATTGTAATATCATTGTTCAATATCAATAAAGAGTTCTTTTGAATAACTTGTGTATTGCTTCTAAATTTCTGCTGCATGTTCAATGTTTCTGCTTGGGACTTCTGTACGACGACCCCGTCGTCGTCGATGTAATCGGCCGTTATGAAACTGCCTTGCACGAACGCAATCTAGGCTCGTGCGGCATCATATCTTAGCGAGGACGATCGCTCCTACGGAAGCAGGGCGTGACACTGTTGCCGTGGCGGAATGCTTATCTTTGTTGAGATTAGGCATCGGGATGCCTAGTTGCTTGAACTTCTCATCACTGTCTTCGACTGCTCTAGCACTTACTATAAATGAAACTAAATTTTGGAATTGTGTAGGCCTCGTCCATATGCTGACTAGGTAACAAGTTTAATTTGCATGTATCTATAGTCAACGCGTCAAGAGTACCCAGAGGCATTTTTAGTGCCTCTCGTCAGAAGCGCTCGATGAGACGTTCGACTGTTTCATTGGGATTCTGTTTGATTTTGGTGGGGGTGGACATAGCCATGTCGTGAGTCCCTTCATAGAATCATTCCAGGAACATCTGTTTTAATGCGACAAAGGATGTTATGAAGCCATTTGGCAAGCTTCGATACCAGTCGTAGATAATACTCGTTAAGCATCCGACGAACACTCTAGTGAGTAGAGAATCATTCTGCTAAAGATGATTAGTCATCATCTTGAAGTGATTGATATATTGACTCGGGAAGGTGCTGCCATCGAACAGCATTATGGTCGATAGTTTGTATTTTGGTGGGAATGGGACTTCCTTCCATTCTATAAGATAGGGTTGTTTGATCCCTAACTTTTGTAATCCTTCTTTCTGCTTGAAAGCTTCAAACTGATTTCATAGAAGCTTGACTGCTTCAAGAGGATCTTCTAGTGTTTGTGGAGCAGCCGATTAATTTGAAGGATTGGGATGAGGAACCGCATGGTAAGCACCACCCCCAGCACCGGAATGACTTGGAGTAGCCTGGACTTGCAAGTGTACGACCTCTGGGGCGGTGGTGTTTAGAGGAGGATGTGCTCCAGGGCTAGTGTTGATAGGCACAGAACCTGCTGTGTGTTCTTGAGTTGGAACTAGGTTCACAAATGGTGGGATAGTATGTTGTGTCATGATTGTTGCATGCATGCTTGTAACCATATCAGCCATAGCCTTCAGATTAGCCTCTTAGGTAGCGATTTTTTGCTCTTGGCAAGCAGAACTAGAAGCTTCTTGCTCCTCATTTATTATGTAAGCAGATACTTCTCTTGATACAGAAGATGAATTGGTAGATAGGATAGTCCGATCAGAGTCTTCGTTGTCATCATCGGAGTCTGGAAGACTGCTACCCCCAAGATTGGAATCGAGAAAATTCCTTTGACCGAGGAAGTCTCAGCTTCTTGATCTTGTGTTTTGGTAGAACCCTTCATAAGAGTCTAGGATTTGACTATGATTTTATCGACTCGAAGGTCGTGATGAATTATGCCTCGGGCGTCTTCTATCCCGTGCTACGAGATAACATATTGACAGAAGCAAACAGCAGTTCATTTTCATCAACTAAGATCACATTGGGAGGTCGAGAGTAATTGTAAAAATGGTTAAACACATACCATTTTTTTGTCTTACAGCAACACTTGACATCAACTTTATGTGAGCGACAACGGTGCTTGTCGTATGCAGTTGATGATGCATGAAGTGAATTATCTTCATCTATCAAAATCACATCCGAAGAGCAAGGGTAATTCAAGCGGTCGAACACCGACCGTTTGGCTGTCTTACAGCAGCACTTGATTACAATCTAATGATACTGATTACAGTGATGTTCATGATGCAAGTCACCGCTGCATGAGACGAACTCGTAGTCTTCTACTTTTGTACAACGAGTTCATGGAGATCTAGTACAGTAGTAGGAAAAGAAAAAGAAGAAGAAGAAGAAGAAGAAGAAGAAGGCAGACTCTGTCACGACCCGTACCCAATTTTCGGACGCGAGCTCGTGAGCAAGCCATCTACGTATCGAGCGGACTCCAGCCCGACTCGAGTATGTATAAGCTGTCAAGGTTATGGATATCATGTCTAATCTAAACTATATCTCAATCCACATGAATCATATAAACAAGAATGAATAAGTATGGGTCATGGTCTGCAGCCCATTAGCATATTGTCCGATTAGACTCTAAGAATGATATAAGTCTATAAATAAGCAGAGTATATCATGGTGTGAAATATAAAGCACGAGAAGACAATAAAGAAATGACACAAGCAAATACCTGTATCATGCATCGCAATCCTCTACCATCCCGCTCTGCTAACTAACTCCATACGATCGCTAAACCTGAAGAGATCATCAGGTCCTCAGAGGACTAGTAAGATACATAATATACAAGCCAACATGTAACAGTAAAAAGAAGCAAGAAACAATCAAGGATATCCTGTTGGCACATCGATTTTGATTATTGTTCACAATAACCCTTGTACGTCTTTAGTTTGTAATTTTCACAGGCAAGAATAGAAGAAAGGATTCTCAATTCCATGACGCTAATCAAAGACCATGGAGCTCTGCATTTCTTCTTTATCAGATTTGCCAAAGACTATGAAGCAGCTTGGAGACTACAAAGAAGACAGTTCTTCTCCTTGTTCTTTTCCTGAGTCTGTAAATGTCTAAGAAATCTTTGTACATACTTTGTTAGGATGACAATATTAAAGAAAGAAAATGGTGAAATAGTCATTCAAAAGAGGCAGAAAATCTGCCGGATTTTTGGACAAATCCGCCGGATAATCCAATCACTCGCAGCAAGTTAGTGAGCCATTGATCGGATCATCCGACGGACCTCCGCGGAAATCTGTCGGATTATCCGATCGCTCACAGAAAGTTAGTGAGCCAATGTTCGGATAATCCGACGAACTTCCGTATAAATCCGCCAGATAATCCGATCGCTCATAGCAAGTTAGTGAGCCAAATGTTCGGATCATCCGACGGACATCCGCGGAAGTCCGACGGATAATCCGAGTCTCTCACAGCAAGTCTGTAAGCTAGTGTTCGGATCATCCGCCGGATTTTCGCTTAAATCCGACGGATAATCCGCTTGACTTGTTTGCAACTTTTGAATTCAAATCCAACGGCATCTGGCAAGTGCATTTAATGCATCCAATGGCTCTTTTTATGACCGTTACTGTTGACCGGATAATCCGACGAATTTTTGCTGAAATCCGACGGATAGTCCGGTTGACGGCTGATTTGCCTTTATGACTTTGGATTTGTATAAAAGGAGTTGCACTCTCTCCTCTTAAATACTATCTCTTACAAGCTTTAAATTTTCTCAACCACAAAAGAGCTTCACCATTAATACTCCACCAAGCTTTCAAATTGTCATCCTTTTCCAAAGTGCTAGAGTATTTGCGAGTTGTAATCTTCGATTTTCATGTGTTAGAAGATCAACAAGTTCTCTTCTTATTTGTTTGAAGTTGGCGAGCCTTCGTATGAAAACTCGTGTGTTGAAGTTGGCGAGTCTTCGGATCCAAACTCGTGTTGAAGTTGGCGAGTTCTTCGGATCCAAACTCGTGTGTACTATTTGATCAAATAGTGGATTTAAGCCAGAGAGAGTTCCGGGACTGGATTGCCTCAAGCGAGGATACCAGGATACATCTTGTGTTTGATCTTCCTACTCTTTACTTTTATTTGTCATATATTGCTTCTGTTGTTCTAGATTTATTTTATCTCCCTATTCACCCCCCTCTAGGGTTCTACAATTGGTATCAGAGCTTTGTTCTCTTGATTTGGATTTACATCCTTTGAGTGATCCATGGCCTCTAACCCTAGTATCAACACCTACCACAATGAAGGACACTCCACAAATAGGCCTCCCCTATTTGATGGAACCAACTATAACTACTGGAAGATTAGGATGAGCATTTATCTGAAGTCCATAGATTTTGATTTATGGGATTGTGTGATAAATGGTCTTCCTACTCCCTCCAGAGTTATTGAGGATATTGCTTCTGACACCCTCAGGGACACACTTACTGAAAACACCAAGAAGCTTGCGAGTCGAGATGCCAAGGCAATGAATGCTCTTTATTGTGCTCTCGATAGTAGTGAATTCAACCGAATCTCTACTTGCAAGACTTCCAATGAGATTTGGAAGTTACTTGAAGTCACACACGAGGGAACTTCACAGGTGAAGGAATCCAAGATTAGTAGACTCACGCAAGAATATGAGTCCTTTAAAATGAAGCATGATGAATCTATCACTTGCATGTTTACTCGTTTTGGTGACATTATTAATCCTCTCTCTTCTCTTGGTAAGGAATATCCTGCTCATGAAAAGATCAGAAAAATTCTTAGAGGATTGACGAAAGCTTGGAGTCCTAAAGCTACCACAATCATTGAGGGGAACGATCTAACAGTCATGAATCTTAAGACCCTCATGGGTAAGCTTATGACTCACGAGCTCGATATGAAGGATCAAGAGGAATCCTCCATACAAGAGAAGGAGAAGGAGAAGACCAAAGAGAAGGAGAAAACTCTTGCTCTCAAAGCAACAAAGTCCTACTCCAAGGATAGCTCCGACGACAATGAGTCGGACGACGATGAAGAAATAGCTCTCACAGCTAAGCACTTCCAGAAGTTCCTTAAATTCAACAAATCCAACCGCTTCAGACGGGACAATGAAGAAGATCCGGCGTGCTATCAATGCAGAAGACCCGGACACATCAAGAGGGATTGTCCGATGATAAGAAAAGACTCAAGCAAGTACGAGAAGCCTAGCAAGGGAAGCTCGTCCTCCAGAAAGTTTGCCAACACAAGCATTTGGTGTGAGAGTGACGCAAGCGACTCCGACAACGACAAGGAGTGCAAACACAATGTCAACGTCTGTCTCATGGCAACCGATGAGGTACTTGATGATTTCTCCTTAAACACTCTTACCTATGATGATTTGGAGAAAGCTATTCTTGAATTGCATGAAGAGCACAAAGGTGTTTAGAATAAATACAAGAAATCTCTTAAAGATGTTGAGGCTCTTCAACTTGAAGTAGAGAGGCTCTCAAGCATCATTATTGATGTGAAGGGAAAATCTCCTGCTTCGGACACGGATGAAATAGAGTCCTTGCGACTCAAGTTTCAAGAATCTCTTGACACCATCAAGAAAAAGGATGATGAGACTCAATCCATGAGAAGCTCTTATGAATTTGCTATGCACAAAGTTCAAGATGCTAATAGGAGAGAATATGACACTTCTATTAAGTATAATGATCTTCTTATACAGTGTAAGAAATTTGGTAATAAGGACACTACTCACATGCATGCTCCTAAACATCACCATAATGCTAGGCATACTTCATACATGAACACTACACACAAATCCTTTCCTAACACAAGGAAAGGACCATTTGTTAAGAAAAACACTTCTCATCATGCTTTTTATTATCATCATCACAATACTAATGCTAGAGCTCCTCGCCCTAGAGATTCACATATGCATGATTCTCACATATCTTCTTCTAAATCCTCTATTATTTGTAATTACTGTGGCTTGCATGGACATACGACCAATTATTGTCATACAAGGAAACTTGTTGACAAGAAAGTTTTTATGTGGGTTCCTAAGACTAACCCTCAAGGACCCATAAGATCATGGGTACCAAAATGTTCATCTTCAACTTATGTTGTAGGTGAAGAGTCCTTCTCATGCTAGAAGCAAGTGGATCTCGATAGCGGTTGTTCACGGCACATGACCGGGGATGCTTCATTATTTACAACGCTATCGATGAAGAAGGAAGGACACGTCTCTTTTGATAACAATCTCAAAGGTCACATTATAGGGAATGGTAATATAGGTTCCTCTTCCTATCCTTGTATTAAGAATGTGTGTCTTGTTACTAATCTTAAACACAATCTTCTTAGCATTAGTCATCTTACCGATAATGGTTATGATATCAAATTTATTAAGCTCAAATGCTTCATTACCGATAGCTCTAATGGATCTATTGTTTATGAAGGCATTAGAGAGAACAATATCTATGTTTTATATCTTGTTGAAGACACTAACAATGACAGGTGCTTAGTTGCTAAAAACGATGAGAGTTGGCTTTGGCACATGAGGCTTGGACACGCCAACATAGATACCATCTCTCGTCTTTCTACAAAGAAGCTCGTAAGAGGACTCCCGAGTATCCCGTTCAAAAAGGATATGGTGTGCGAAGAATGCGAGAAGAGTAAGTTAACAAAGTCGTCTTTCAAGTCAATCAACTCTGTGAGTACTTCTAGACCTCTTCAACTTATCCATATGGATCTTTTTGGTCCTAGTAGAGTTGCTAGCCTTGGAGGCAAGCTTTATGCTTTTGTTTTAGTTGATGATTTTTTGAGATTTACTTGGGTTATTTTTCTTGCTTGCAAAAGTGATACATTTCGTGAATTTGTTGCTTTTTGTAAACGTGTTCAAAATGAGAAAGGTTTTTCCATTAACAAGATTAGAAGTGATCATGGAGGAGAATTTGACAATGCCGATTTCAAAAGATTTTGTGAAAAGAATGGTTTTGGACATGATTTTGCTTGTCCACGAACTCCTCAACAAAATGGTGTTTTGGAGAGAAAGAATAGAACCCTTGGCGATATGGCCCGGGTTATGTTGAACCAATATAAGCTCCCCCAATATTTTTGGGCGGAAGCCGTTAATACGGCATGTCATGTTATAAATAGGGTCTTGATTAGACCTATTTCTAAGAAGACTCCTTATGAGCTTTGGTTTGACAAAATTCCTTCCATTGAATATTTCAAAGTTTTTGGTTGCAATTGTTTTATTTTGAATACCAAGGATAACCTAGGCAAGTTTGAAGAAAAAGCCTATGAAGGAATATTCCTTGGATACTCTACTCATAGTAAAGGTTTTCGTGTTTTTAATAAAAGAAGTCTTGTTGTCGAAGAGTCAATCAATGTCTCTTTTAATGAACTTAACTCTTCTACATTCTCCTCTTCCGGGGATATTGATGACATCTCATTTGGGTTGGAGAACTCCTCTATTGAAGATCGTCCTTCTTCATCTAACAATGAAGTTGTGACTCCATCAAAAGAGTCTCCTCCTCTTGAGCCTCCTCAAAAAGATCTCCCAAAAGAATAAAGATTTATCACCAATCATCCTAAGGAGCTTATCATTGGAGATTCTTCCTCCAGTGTTAGCACCAGATCCGCCACCCGTGATCTTTGTGCAAACGTGGCATTTATCTCTCAAATAGAGCCTAAAAATGTTAATGATGCTTTTCTTGATGAATTTTGGATGATGGCTATGCAAGAGGAGCTTAATCAATTTGAACGAAGCAAGGTTTGGGAGCTTGTCCCAAAACCTAGCAATCACCCCATTATTGGAACAAAATGGGTGTTTCGTAACAAACTTAATGAAGATGGGTTAGTGACTCGTAACAAGGCCCGATTGGTTGCTCAAGGCTATAACCAAGAGGAAGGTATTGACTACGACGAAACCTATGCTCCGGTTGCACGACTTGAATCCATTCGCATGCTTTGTGCTTTTGCTTGTTTTAATGACTTTAAGCTCTTTCAAATGGATGTTAAGAGTGCTTTTCTGAATGGTATTATTAAAGAGGAAGTTTATGTTAAACAACCTCCCGGTTTTGAAGATTTTCAATTTCCTAATCACGTGTTCAAACTTCACAAAGCCCTTTATGGCCTCAAACAAGCTCCCCGTGCTTGGTATGAGCGCCTTAGCTCGTTTCTTATTTCTCACAATTTTTCAAAGGAGAAAGTTGACACAACACTCTTTATCAAATCCCATGATGGCACTCTTTTATTGGTTCAAATTTATGTTGATGACATTATTTTTGGTTCTACTAACAATACACTTTGCGTAGAATTTGCTAACGTTATGCAGAAAGAATTTGAAATGAGCATGATGGGTGAACTTTCATTCTTTTTGGGCTTACAAATCAAGCAAGGACCCAAAGGGACCTTCATCAATCAAGCAAAATACACAAAGGATCTCCTCAAGCGTTTTGAACTTGACTCATCCAAATCAATGAGGACTCCTATGGCAACAACGACAAAGCTTGACAACGATGAAGATGGCACATCCGTCGACATTCATAAGTATAGAGGTATGATCGGTAGTTTACTTTATCATACTGCTAGCCGTCCCGATATTATGTTTAGTGTGTGTCTTTGTGCTCGATATCAAGCAAATCCCAAAGAATCTCACTTATGTGCCGTAAAACGCATTTTTCGGTATCTCAAGGGCACCATTAACTTGGGGCTATGGTATCCCAAATCTTCATCCTTTGAGCTTCGCGGTTTCTCGGATGCGGATTTTGTCGGATGCAAACTTGACCGAAAAAGACTAGCGGCACATGTCACTTCTTGGGTAAATCCTTGATATCATGGTTTAGCAAGAAATAAAACTCTGTCGCTCTTTCTACCACCGAAGCTGAATACATAGCGGCAGGGTGTTGTTGTGCACAAATTCTTTGGATGACACAGACACTAGTAGATTATGGTATTTCTTCTTCATGCATCCCTATTAAATGTGATAATACTAGCTCCATTAATCTCACGAAAAACCCGATTTGTCACTCTCGCACTAAACACATTGAGATAAGACGTCACTTTCTACGGGATCATCAACTGAAGGGTGATATTTGTCTTGAATTCATTGACACCACTCATCAACTTGCTGATATTTTTACCAAACCTCTCTCTGAAGATCGATTCACTTTTATTTGTCGAGAAATCGGGCTCGTCGATATCTCTATTTGACATCTTCTTGTCTTTTTACGGATTTTCGGAAGGAATTCCGCAGTAATCCGCCGGATTTTCCGTTCATTTCCAGCAGCTTCCTGACTTGCAAGTTCGGAAAATCTGCCGGATTTCCGCCGAAATCCGACGGATTATCCGCATTTATTGTCCTCCACCAAATTCGGCCGCGAACAGCTACTTCATTAAATGGACGTGACCCGCCACCTACCCGCATTTAATTCATTCTTATCTTTATTCGGATTTTTCGCCGGATTTTCGCATAAATCCGACGAATTTTCCGTTTTCGCGATACAGGCGCAGAAAACGAAGCGTCGGCTGCCTTCCCATCCGCTCCCTTCCTCTCTATCTGTTCCCCTTCCTCTCTATCCGTTCCCAACCATTACATCCCTTCATTAACACCTCTCCACCTACTATATACTTCATCCCCTCTCCTTCCATCCTTCTATTCTTCTCCAAATAACTCCCACTCACTCTCTCTTCCTCCATGGCTTCTCACACCAAACGTCAACGCCATGACGGGAGCTCCTCCTCCACCCAGCCTCCTATCCTTGCTATGTTTGTTTCTCCTCCCACACAAGGCCACAATCCACTCGTCTTCAAGTCGGCTTCCCACTCCCGGGAATGGTTTTCGTTCTACCACAAAGCTCCAGTCTGCTCCGGGAAACCTATCTCGTGGCTCAACTTCATGGACCACCGCGATTACTTCCGCTTCTCCCGCATCGACGCCCTCCTTGAGCGTCAGGTCGACTTCTATCCACATGCCATCCGCATGTTCTACTGCAATCTCGTTCCCGCCAAGGAAGGTCCGGAGTTCGAGACAAAGGTTGGTGGCGTGAAGATCACCGTCACTGCCGCATCATTGGCCACCATCCTTGGTCTCGATGAACGCAAGGTCCATCGTTCTCTTTCGGGCACCATCGACCACATCTCCTTCTCTCTTGACATGACTTATGAGGAGTTCCTTTTTAACATCTGTGGGGGCTCTCTTGTTCAGCGCCCAGAGGATAAGGACCTGAGTCCCTTTTTCCATGACATGCATCGCATCCTTTGCCACACTCTCACCCCGAAGTCTGGGAATATGGACAGCCTGACTGCTGAGGAGCTCATCTGCATGTATTATCTGGTCGCCCGCCAACCCTTTTCGCTGTCCTAGTCCATCATATACACCATGATGCTCATCAAGGAATCTCATCATCGTTCCCTACTCTTCGGTTTGTACATCACCATGATCCTTGAAGCAAATGGTGTTGGCCTGACTCATTGCCCGGTTGACGATCCTCGTCCCTCCCCTCTTGCTAAATCGAAGGGACGTGGTCGTGCGGCTCCTGCTGTTGCCCCTACTACTGCTCCTGCTACTGTTGCCGGTAGCCCTGCATCTCCTCCGGCGACTCTTCTCACTCATGACGTGCGCCGCTACATTGATCGCAAGTTTGCCGATCTCTCTCTCTCTACCCATGAGCGTATTCAGGCCAACACTCGGGGACTCGGCACTCTTATCCACCATGGCTTCATGGACCAGGCGTACTACATTCAGCGTATGTTTGAGGAGCACACTCCTTTTCTCAACCCTAACACTCCTCATCCAGACTTTCCAGGGCCTCGCTTCACCGATCCTAACGTTTATGGCTTCATGTACCCGGATGGCGTCGGCCCTTATGGCGCCTTCACCACTGCTCCCGGGGATGATGAGGATCAGGAGGCCGGCCCATCTCATGCGCCTGATAGTTGATGATGCCTTATTTAGTCTTGTCTTGTGTGGTCCTTCGGGGACTTTTCGTATGTGTTTTGTGTGGTCCTACGAGACTTTTAAAAATCTGCTTTTAGTTGTGTGCTCGGTTGGGCTTCCTTAGCCTCGTTGTTTGTACCCCTGCTTTTTATTAAATGAAAGTTTTAGTATGTTTTTCTGTTCAATTATATGTTCTGTCTTTTTCTCACCATCTTTGATTAACTGACAAAGGGGAAGAAATTGTATTGAGGGGGATATCCTTTATTACGGGGGAGCTATTTACTTTCTTTATTCTTATTATTTGTCAATTATCAAAATAGGGGAGTTTGTTGGCACATCGATTTTGATTATTGTTCACAATAACCCTTGTACGTCTTTAGTTTGTACTTTTCACAGGCAAGAATAGAAGAAAGGATTCCCCATTCCATGACGCTAATCAAAGACCATGGAGCTCTGCATTTCTCCTTTATCAGATTTGCCAAAGACTATGAAGCAGCTTGGAGACTACAAAGAAGACGGTTCTTCTCCTTGTTCTTTTCCTGAGTCTGTAAATGTCTAGAAAATCTTTGTACGTACTTTGTTAGGATGACAATATTAAAGAAAGAAAATGGTGAAATAGTCATTCAAAAGAGGCGAAAAATCCGCCGGATTTTCGGACAAATCTGCCGGATAATCCGATCACTCACAACAAGTTACTGAGCCATTGATCGGATCATCCGACGGACCTCCGCGGAAATCCGCCGGATTATCCGATCGCTCACAGCAAGTTAGTGAGCCAATGTTCGGATAATCCGACGGACTTCCGTATAAATCTGCCAGATAATCCGATCGCTCACAGCAAGTTAGTGAGCCAAATGTTCGGATCATCCGACGGACATCCGCGGAAGTCCGACGGATAATCCGAGTCTCTCACAGCAAGTCTGTAAGCTAGTGTTCGGATCATCCGCCGGATTTTCGCTTAAATCCGACGGATAATCCGCTTGACTTGTTTGCAACTTTTGAATTCAAATCCAACGGCATCTGGCAAGCGCATTTAATGCATCCAATGGCTCTTTTATGACCGTTACTGTTGACCGGATAATCCGACGGATTTCTGCTGAAATCCGGCGGATAATCCGGTTGACGGCTGATTTGCCGTTATGACTTTGGATTTGTATAAAAGGAGTTTCACTCTCTCCTCTTAAAGACTATCTCTTACAAGCTTTAAATTTTCTCAACCACAAAAGAGCTTCACCATTAATACTCACCAAGCTTTCAAATTGTCATCCTTTCCCAAAGTGCTAGAGTATTTGCGAGTTGTAATCTTCAATCTTCACGTGTTAGAAGATCAACAAGTTCTCTTCTCATTTGTTTGAAGTTGGCGAGCCTTCGTAAGAAAACTCGTGTGTTGAAGTTGGCGAGTCTTCGGATCCAAACTCGTGCTGAAGTTGGCAAGTTCTTCGGATCCAAACTCGTGTGTACTATTTGATCAAATAGTGGATTTAAGCCAGAGAGAGTTCCGGGACTGGATTGCCTCAAGCGAGGATACCAGGATACATCTTGTGTTTGATCTTCCTACTCTTTACTTTTATTTGTCATATATTGCTTCTGTTGTTCTAGATTTATTTTATCTCCCTGTTCACCCCCCCCCCCCCTCTAGGGTTCTACAAATCCAACATGACAAAATGAACCAAGACACAAGATCTAAACACGAGGATCCTAAGACACTGGCATGCCATACTAGAAATGGCTGGCTATAAATTGCAGTCAAGGCAAGTACTCATAATCTATAGTATCTCAATCGCTGTCAAGGCAAGTACACACAACCAAGACGGTAGCCAATCCTATTATAAAATCCTATAGACTGTAGTCAAGGTAAGTACTCACAATCTATAGAATGTCAAAGTCAAATCCCACTCAAGTCATGTCAAGTCAAGTCAAGTCAAGTTATAATCAAGTCGAGGAAATCGTGGTATGGGACTAGACGACTCTATCAAGCAATACGTATGAGACTATCACAGTATAACAGATAGAAATATCATAACAGAAAGAAACGAGAATGTACAGGCAAGTAGAAACATGTAAGGTAAATCCATAACAGGACGAGTGTACTAGACATGGAATAAAGCAATCACGAATGTAAGGAAAAGAATCATAGCAAGATGAAAAATATGCATATAAATTATACTGTACAAGTTGGCAAGGTATACTTGCCTGGGGGTTGCATGGAGAACCAACAATGTATCGCCAATCACAAGTCAGAAAGTCCAAGTCATCACAAGTGTCTCCGAAAGCTAAAATAAACATTACCAACATTCTCAGAATAGTCAAATTAGCTAGGATTGTCTGTCCTTAAGTCCAATTCTGGACACAGGGGCAAAACGGTAATTTCGGGCAAAAATAATGTCCGTCGTTGGACCCATTTTGCACCGAAAGGTGTGCCAGAGTCAATGGTCTCTAAAGTCATCAAACTACATGTCTACTGATCCATTTTTCTGATACGAACCCAACCGTATGTCCAGAGTTGTATTCCGGCGGGCCGTGCACAAAATCGCCCGTTGAGTGGAACCGTGGGGCCCGCAAAACGGTAATTTTGTCAACGGTCTCAGAATTGGACCAAACTTGGCATACAGGACCAAAAAAATGATACGGTTCTGTTGGCACAAGTTTCATCTCGATCTGACGAGCGTGCACAAAGTAATTGGAGAATTTGTAAAGTACACGATACGGTGAATTTCGACGGATACACATCAAATTCGTCGCGCACACGCGACCAATTTGAATTCCGTCAAAGCCCACATGTCCACGAAGCCGATACGCAGCTTTCGATGCTTTCGGTTCGCGACCACGTCGTCCGGATTGGCGGGACGCACGTCGTGTGGATGGATTTTATTGAATTTCACTATTTTAAAAACGGGTTTTTCTCGATTTTTGGATTCGAATAACTCTTCCAATACTTGACGAAATCAGGAACTACAAAAAGGGTTTTAATCCTGTATATGTTGTCTAGGTCTGTCTTCAGGTAGATTCTTAGGTTCGTTCATCTGTCGTCCCAGAAACGACTTCCAAATAGGGTTCTACTAACAGTTTCATTACTCTGTTTTCAACAGATTTTTCTCGAAGTTTCAGGAATTCCTATAATTCATTTAAGGCAAACTACACAAATCTGATTGAAGGCGTTGATAGAGGGTTAACCCAGCTATTCATAGAAATTTACGGTTCAAGATTTCGTTAAACGATCGCTGAGTAAACATACCTCGAAGTCGCTGTGTCACGCTTACAGCTGCTGTTCTGTTCCAGCGCATGTGCGCGCTGTCGACGGCTTGGCCGGCCACCTCCGGCCTGGTGCGGCGGCGCACGGCCGCTGGGTGGGTCGCCCAGTGTCGGGGGTCGGCTAGGGTTTTGGTGTTTTTGTATACTGATCCCTCGATCTCTCTCTTATTCTCTGTTATATAGAGACGAGGGGTCGGGTTACTGTTAACTGTGGGGCTCGGGATTAGCTCGGTATGCATGGGCTGACCTGGGTTTGTTTGCATGGGGTTTATTGGTCTGTGTTATGTTAGGTTTGGGTTTGCTGCTAAGTGCGACCATAGGCTCGGGTTTGGGCCTTATTAATCTGTTCTGTTTTTTTTTTGTTTTCTGATTCTTCTTTTCCTATTTCTTTTAATACTTCTTTTATATATAACATATATATATATATTTCTATATATATATATATATATATATATATATATATATATATATATATATATATATATATATATATATACAATATATATTTTATACACACACAAAATACTTATGTATATTCACAACTTATATATATCTTATACACACACAAATACATATTCATATATATATTTATATATATACACATGCACACAATTCCCTATATATATTTTATATATATACACATACATACATATACGTATATATTTTATATATAAATACACATATACGATATTTATATATATACATACACATGCACTTATATATATATATATATATATATATATATTTTACACACATATATTTATTCTTTTGTTAAAGAATAAATTAATAATAACCAATAATAATAAATAGTTTATTTTCAATAACCATAATAATATTATTATTAATAATAATAAATCCACTAGTAATTAAAATACTTTAATAGTAGCTCCTGGATGGGCATATCATATACTCCCATTACTGGACCCCAGAAAATCGTATAAATATTCTAAAATGCTATTTAATATTAATAATACCTATAATTTACATATAATAAATATTTAGAAAATAATTGCCGAATCCTAAAATATATACAAAATCTTTGTATTCACCAAACATGTCTACAAGGCCGTATTTGGTCCCACTACATGACTACATGGGCTTTGATTCAGTTCGGGTCCAGTTTGACTAGTTTGGTACAACCGGGTCTCCTAATCGTCAAATAATATAATTAATAAATAAATAAAATCTTCGGTACGGGTTAAGTCGCAACTTGGCCTGGTTTTCCTAGTTAGGGCACTCCTATAGCTTTGCATTCTCCTACCATGGCTAAATACTAGTCAAAGTACGCCACTGCACTATCCATGCCATGATTTCTAGTCGTCTGGTACTTCAAAACTCAACTATGCCTAAAGTTATCTACCGTAATAATTAACTTAAATAATTATTTATAAAAAAATCGTAAAATTCCCATGTAAATCAAATAAATAAAATAAAAAAATATTTCACAATTTTTTTCGGGAAGGGGAGCTACAGACTCTGCCTAATTACATTAGGAATATGATGCATATTCCTAAATTTTTGAGTTCCCTACGTATACAGGGCAGTGCTAAGTTCATTGGCATAGGTGAGTAGGTTTTGGCTCCTATAAGCCCTCATTGTACGTGAACTAGAAGTTGGCACAGACTGCGTTGAAGTCTTTTGGCATGCCATCTGACTTGTTTGAGGGTGTTCTGCTCTGCGCCTATTAAGATAGGCACGCATATCAAGATCTGGCACCACTTGATTGTTAGTCTGTGACATCCTTAGCTTCCACTGTTTTGTTTTTTATATGTGTAGAGTAGAGAGATCATGGCGCTAGCATGATTGGTATGGGACAGCTTAGCGTAAACCAACTTGGCACGGAGTAGGCAGGATGCCTTGGTACTCTGTGCATACTGGCACAACATATTTGGTGCGACGCCTATGGGCAGAAGGAAGCAAACTCTAAACAGAACCTACTTTCTTGTGTAATGCCCCTTCCCAAAATACGTAGGACTAGGAACGTAGATATGCTAGCCGTGTAATAAATATACGTAAGCTGTAAATGCAGAAAAACTAAGACTAATCTAATCGCATCCACAAAATGAAAGAATAAAAGATAATATAATCAATATATTGTACAAATTTGTTGGGAGGAGAAAAATCCACTACCAATTATTTAAAAGAGAATTAATACATGACAAATGAAAGAAGGCGTCAAAGTAGCAAGAATGATCCAAGAGCAAGTCATCCTCGATAGAAAGAGAAGACCATGACATTGGCTAGAACCCTGCAGAAAGTCAAGAACACACACCTGGAGAGATCGCCATGTCCTCTGAGGGACGTAACAAGATACATAATATCATACCATAAAACTAAATATAAACTTGCTTAATAATAAGTCAAATCGGATTATAACATGGTCCAATACTCCACCATTGAATTAGCGTACCATCCCCCCAACCAAACACGGACAGGAGACGGCACCATAATCCATGATGAAATATCTTTCTGTCACGACCCGCACCCAGTGTAAGGGCACTAGAAGTGGGTACGTAAAGCCTACGCCGCAGTATCGATGGTAGAATGCTGTCCTAGGTCACTACATCTAACACAATATATAAAGGTACCTGTACAGTATATACACTCCAATCGTAGGACAATACAGAAGTACAGCTCAATCACAAATCTAAGGTAGAAAGTACGATATGATAGATGAGAAAGATATCACAAAAGAGATACAAACAGAGAAAATAAGTCTAAGTGTCTAACGACACAACATCAACATCATCCAAATATAATACAACTCAGAATGTCAATACAAAGCCAAATGAAAAGACAAGCCTAGCTAAGCTAATCTAAATAGAAAGGGTGGTATCCTCAGCCAGAGCTGGATCCTCCTGAGAGTCCAGATCGCAAGTGTCATCTAAGGCTGCTCCATAATACGTAGGACAGAACTCCTCGGTATCATCTGTAATATTTTCAACAGGTCCAGTCAAGACATGAACGAGCACAAAATCTCAATAGTTCATATCATGACAGGAATATAAAGCATGCAATAGAGTAAGATACATGAATCACTGAAAGAAATGTATATGAAAAAAAAAGAGATAACTGTATTGTAAATATCTACTATAAGTAAAGAACTACAAGTGACTAGTGGTTTAGAGTACAAGATAGGCATGTAAACAGCTAAAATTTATACATGATTACACTACTGAGTTTATACATGATTAAACTACTTGAAATTGTTCACATGACTATTTCTACTCCCCCGTACCCCAATCAATACACAAGGATCTAGACAGGTTGTGTTATTGTACATGATTATCACATGGGGGCTCATAAATGAGTGTGCACATGAAGTTATACATGAGGGCTCTGTGAACATGAGAGTACATGAATCACAAGAGTATACATGAATAGTAAAAGCACAGGAGTACATAATGAAAGTAAAACGCATATGACATGAAGTACCCGATGCTCCCGAGGGGGATAACATCTCATGAAAAGATCCATATAGTACCAATCCGTGTTACCAACGTGACAGCATCAAGTAAAGTAATTTAGAGCAAGAATATAAGTCCTAGCAAGTATGAAATGATCAAAGAATGTACTCGCCTGATATCATGTATGTCCGATGAGAATAGATGTCCAGATCAGAGTAAATGAGTCCTATTTAGAGCAACACAGGTCATAACATGTCCAATAAAGTAAAACTATAGAGTACAATGCATTATACATGATTCTAGGTCAATCTGGGCCAAAGTCAACTCTTGGTCAACTCTGGTCAACTCTAAAGTCAAACTAGGTCAATGTAGCTAGGGTTAGGTCAAACATGGTCAAACTAGTCTAGGGTTCAGTCAACACTTGTCTACCAGACCAATTTGGCCTATAGGGTCAAGTATAGGGTCATACTATAGTCTAAACTCTCAACTTATAAACCATATCCTATAACACATTCCTATAGATACAATACCATATAAATACATACATTACATTCATTAACATAGATGTATACCTTACATACATATTTACATGTATACTTACATTAAATACATGCTTACATATATACATCACATATATGTATGCATACATAAATACATACCATATATGCATACTAGCATTCACTATCTATACATGCATTGCATCATTACCTATACATGCTTGCATTCATATATTCTTACATATATTGCATTCGTATCTTCATTACATAGAGGCATACACACATATTACATTACATATTACTTACATTACATTACATATACATTATGTTCATACATACATATTCATAAATAGGAATAGGGAAGAAAGGACATGGCAGTGAGAAAGAGTGAATAAGTGAAAGGATGAGGGATTGTGGCAGTGTGTATGAGAGGGTGAGGAAAGAGGGGATGTTAGTGAGTGTATGAAAAAAAATGAGTGAATAAATGAGTGAGTGAAGTATAACAGTTTCAGTTTATCATTCAAAAATCAGTTTACATATAATGTATCAACCCAAACATCAATCTCAGCTTTCCATTGTCCAAACCCAAGTATAACATCAACCCCAACGTTCAGTAATATGACATATATATATATATATATATATATATATATATATATATATATATATATATATATATATATATATATATAAACATACACTGTTTTGAACTCAAAAAGTTTGAAACTATACAAAATCAAAACCCAGTGTAATCCCAGATATTTAACATGCTATACAGTATAATATTTAACATGTAATTTATATTTTAAACAATTTAAATCAATTTAAACATAAAAACCCAATTTGAATACACAGTTTCAGTATATAGGTATCTGAATGCAAACAAACCCCAAATTCAATTTAAAAACCTAATAAATCAACAAATTAAGGTGTGCAGTTGTGTCACGCATGCATACGTGTCATAGGGGGGATCTCGTGTCCATACAACTGGACACGAGGTGTCTAAATGCCAATTAACATAGTGTATCAAAAACTGGCAAAAATGCAGTGCATGCAGGGTGTGTCGAGTCACACTGGACAAGACACAGTATGTTATAGGCCACGTACTCATGTCCACGTATAGAGGGGGTCTAGGGCTAGGGACTGAACACCCTGACACGTGTCCACGTCGTATCTAGGATGGATACAAGCAGCGTATCAGAGCCACTGCTCGTACGTGTACGTAACAATTAAATTCAGTGGACCCAAAAGCGTGTCCGACACGACACGAGGTCGCGAGTGGCTTGAGGCTGACTTGTCAGTCACTACCTCAACCCTCTGACCAAGTGGCAGGCCGTCACATGGCGTGTTGTGTCCGCTAGAGTGATCGAGCAGCAGGGCATGCGCGCAACTGCGTCGTGCAGCGTGTCTAGTCCAGATTTGGACACGGACACGAGTCCCCTCATGTTCAGAGACACAAAAATGAGATCCCCATATGTAGGGCTACAAATCACTTCATACAGAAATCGAAATTAACAAAATAAATTTCATTCAAATATTTCATCAAACACTAGTGGTTAATCCTATCGCACGGCTTATACGTACTGGTGGCCATCCAGTCACGCATGTCCGAGTTCTATATGTGACTCGCGACTTCGTGGCACAAACATGTAAAGGCCTATGAATGCAACACAACAAAAGGGTGGTTCCTTAACTCTAAGGTTAATACGTATAAAAAATAATAAATAACGGGAAATAGAGCTACACAGTATAATGTATATAATTTATAACAATGTAGCATAATTTAATTCGCAGAAAAAGAAATGATAAATAAATGCATGAAACATGAGCTAAAGTAAATAGACAGCAAATGGTAAGGTATCTTGCCTGAGGATGGTGCGCAGGAATAGCAATCCAATATCTCGAATCGGCAGATTAACGAAGCAATGAAAGCCAACTACTACGAACGTACCCGAATGCTGAAATAAACATCACGAACATTTTTGGTATAAAAAAAATGTCTTTAAATGCATACCCAAAAGTCCAATTCTGGATACAGGGGCAAAATCATAATTTTGGATCAAAACGATGTCCGCTGTTGGACCCATTTTGTACCGAAAAGCTTGCCAGTACCTACGGTCTCTAAAGTTGTCAAACTATATATCTACGGATCAGAATTGATGAGACAAAACCAACCGTATGTTCAAAGTTGGATTTCGGTAGGCCGTGTACAGATTTGTCCGTTGGATCGGGTCACGGGCTCACCAAAAAGGTGTTCTGGTCGACCTTCTCAGAATCAGATCAAACTTGGCATACAGGATTAGAAAAATGATACGGCCCTGTTGGCGTAAGTTTGGTCTCAATACGACGAACGTGCACGAAGTTATGGCCAAGTTTGTAAAGTGGTCGATACGGGGTATCTTGACGGATATGCTTCGATTTCGTCGCGTGTGCACAAGAAAATTAAGGTCCGTCGAATCCCACACGTCGACAATATCTATATGCGCCTTTTGATTCTTATAAGTTGCGACCACGTCGCCCGGTTTGTCGGGGCGAACGCCATATCGGAGAAATTTTCCTGAATTTCTATTATTTTAAAACTAGTTTTTCTTGATTTTTGTAAACCGATTTCTTGATGCATAGCGGACCAAATCAAAAATTACAAAAAGGGTTTTATAGCCCTACAAGTTGTCTATACAATCATTTAAGTGGTTTTTCTAAACTGTCAACAGAATGATAGGAATACACCTTCGAATAGGGTTTCTTGGGACTGTTTTGTAACTGTTGTTAGAATAGATTTCGTGTCAACTTTACGTCAATTTTCTGGACTGGTCGTGCAACAATTTTCAAATCCCTTTATTGGGATCTCGAGAGGGTCAGATAGGCTCTATAACTCAACTCACGGAATCAAAAGATAGCAACCATGTTTGAAGAAATTGATCGAGAAAGAGGCTTACCTCGCAGTGTCGAAATAGGGTATTCCTCTGTTTCTGTCGACTCTAGTGGTCGCGGCGTCGCTCCGGTGAACGCGAGGTTACTGCAGTGTAAGCCCCCTGAATTTCAGGGTTTATTTTTATTTTTCTGAATAAATTATTTTCGATAAATGTTTTATTATTTAAATTGTTTAGATCATTAATGTTCTTTTCCGTGACTTTGACTTCTGGAGCGTCAGGGATGCCAATCTCTGTAAACTCTCTTTACGAGTTTTGAAGTAGACAAGATTATCTTCGTTTTGATATATCATGTCCCACTTGAACTCGTTCCCTTGTGCTCTTTTTGTATCGCGCAACTTTGGGTCAACTTAGACCAATTAACCGTTGAATAATTATTCCCACTTTTATCTTTGATCATCGTTTGCACGTTACCATGACTTTTAATTTAGGAGCACCAGACCAGTCGTTTTCTCAGAACCAACTCCTCATGAATGATCTACTCGAGACGCTCTTCACCCATGACCTTCGTGTCCCACTCAGACACTCCATTTTGTGCTTCATTTTCTTCGCACAACTTTCGGGTCAATTTAGGCCGATTTATTATCTACCGTAAAACCTGATTTAATTTCCAATTTAATTTCGGGACCCGACATCAATCCAACCTAGTCGACCCAAAGTATGGATGTGGCCCATATGAAGCCTACGACCCACATGACGCTTGTGTCCCATTTATTGGAGTCCCCGCATGTTATTTATTTACCCATGATTATAAATATCCATTTTAATTCAATTATTGCACCCTGTCCGATCTTGACCCAACCCGGCTCGACCGAACCCGAACTCAAGCTCCATAGTGTACTCCCATGGCTACACAAATATCCCATACAATATTTCTCTTCCCTATTTTAAATATCTCTTTCTTTTCTATAAATATATTTCCTTTTCTTTATAATATATATAATATATTATATATATTATATGTATACACATCTCCCTCTTTCTCTCTCTTCACTATGTACACCTCACCCCCCCCTCCATAATAGCACCCTCTCCTTGTGGCCGACCTCCCTCTATCTCATCTCATAAATCTCTCTCTCTCTCTCTTTTTAAATATCTACTCTCACACACTCTCTTTATATACATACACACAAACAAATTTCTCTCTCTCTCTCAACAAACACACACACTCCTACTCCACCACCACAGCCACCCTCACGTACACCACCACCACCACAATGAGCAACACCACCACCTCCTCCCTCTCCTCCTACTTCTCCTCCTCCACTCCATCTTTATCACCACTACCACTCCCACCATGCACCACCACCTTCACCATCATCAACACTATCTCCATCACCATTATCATTCACATCACCACCACCATAGCCTTCACCATCACTTCCACCCACCGCCGCCGCCGTCGGCGTGCCACCGCCGTGCCCCGGCCTGGCTCCTCCCCCCCAACAGCGCTGCGACAGCAGCAGCAAGCAAATGCGAGCGCTGGCAGCAGCAGCGTGCGTACAGCCGCGCGCGCGCCGCCGGCCACGCGCCACCGCGCGGCCACCGGCCACCGGCGAGACCCCCCCTAGCACGCGCACCTCCGGCAAGCAACCCCCTGTCCAGCACCGTCCTCCCCGACTTGTGAAACACACGATTCGTGCGTTTTGAACGAAATTCCGTCGGCGCGCGCGAGTTTTGAACTCGGAAATGGCGCTTCGTCGCAGCGACTTCGCACACATTTTTCGAGAGATCCGACCGTTGGATCGGTGAACTCTTTCATCCGTCTCAATCTCGGTATATAGCACTTCACTCTCCTCAATTTTCGTCCGTTAATTTCGTCGTTTGATACCTCAAAACTGGCCACCAAGTTGACCGTTTAAATTGTACTGTTTTTGGACAGTTTCGTAGAGCCGACTTCGTCAGCTCGTAACTCCGCCGTCGCAGCTCCGGTTGGCGCGCTACCAGTTCCAGTGCGCAGCTGGTATAACCCTCTTCCTATCTCCTAAGTTTCATTTCATTATAAGCACGTTTGGTTGATCGAATTCGACGCCAAAGTTGGCCGTCTGAATTCTTTAATTTGCACTTGTTAAATTCTATTTTTGAACCCGGGACTCCGGATTCAATTTTTGACACCACCAGTAGACTCGTGGCGTCGTTCTGGCATGTTTTCATATAAAGTTTGCTTGATTTGGAGAATGTGGACCCTGGCACGTATTTCGGTGCAAAGCGGATCCCACCTTCCGAGTCAACGGGTCACTTTGAGATCGACTCATCGAAATCCAATTCCGGATATACCGTTGAGTTCGTATCGTCATTCTGGACTCGTTGACATATAATTTGCTGAATTTTGAAGACATTTACTCGGCACGCATTTCGGTGCAAACTGGATACCAAGTGTCCGTGTCGACGTGTCATTTTAAGATCGTCTCATTGGAATTCTATTTCGGACATACCGTTGGGTTCGTATCATCATTTTGGATTTGTGGACATATAATTTGCTAGGTTTTGTAGACTTCTATGTTATCATCCGACAACATCTGTAGATTATGGGTAGGCTATCCTAGCTAATTTGACCGTTCTGGACACGTTGGTGATACTTATTTTATCATCCGACAACATCTGTAGATTTTGCTTATGTATTATCCTTAATTTGTAATTAATTATTTTTTCAGAAATTGTTACTTTCTGATTTTGAATTTTTATATATATTTTAATTTCTGTAAAAATCTTGGAAAAATTGTATTCAAATACTATGTTAATTTAGCTAATTTATTATAATTTTTCCAGAATTTAATAAGTACTTTTGGTATTTTATAAAAATAGGAAAACAGAACTCATTTTCAGTATATTTATGTTTGCTGATTTTTAATAAATATTTATGGAGGTTTATAAATCCCAAAAAAAAATAGTATAGATTTCTATAATTAACAAGGATCATTTTGTTACTTTATTTTATATATATTTGAGCTTTTTGCCTATCTCAAAAATTATTGGAACATAGGGTACAGTTTGATTTATTTATTGAATAATTACGACCTTTAATATTTTGTGTTGTTTTGAGTTATTATAGTATTGGACCTCACCCTACACTAGTGTAAAGACCCTAGAAAAATTAGTTTGGATCTAGTGTCACTTCACGTTAGACTTTTATGCTAGATCCCCACTTAGTTAGTGTCCAGTTAGGAGTCGTGTCTCACCACTAGTGTAATCTTGAACATAGCTTAGAACTGAGTTTGTATATCATTATTGACAGGACACCGGAAATCTATATCTTCATACTAGTATTCTTGCTTTGCTCGAGGCAAGTACATCTACAAACTCATTTACTGTCTTTTAATGCTAGAACATATATTAACCATGTTAAAATACTGATCCTTAAGGTAGCAAGTTATATCTTCACATGTTGTATTATTTTTAGTACCTGCCATGCTTAGGACAGTTCTTATATCTTCACATGCTTCTTACTGGTTTACAGCACATGTTTTACTATGCTTTATACTGCTCTGAGTATTCACATGTTTTATACTGCTCCCAGTACCTGCCATGCTTATACTACTCCCAGTATCTCCCACATGTTTTACTGTTCTCGTATCTCTCACATGTTAGATACTTTGGATGTGTATTATTAAGTCTGTACTTGTTTACCTTTGCTTATAGTTGCTGTGTTGTGATGAACATTTAATTGTGATTTTAGAACTGTTAGCAGCTTAGATCCTTTATTGTCTATTCTTAGAACATCTTACTACGCTTTAGCAAGCGTAGGCTGGACATGGCTTGGCCCGGCCCAACAATTTGGGTAACGGGTCGTGACATGCAGTCAGCTGGAGGGTCGCACGGGGGTGTGAGGGAGGCTCGGGAATCGTCGCTCGTGTCACAGAAGAATTATCCTAGGCTTTTCTAGTTGATTTCTGTTGTACTCAATTTCAGTTCTATCTGATTTAAAATTCGAATTGGATCGGGTTTTAGGGTAGTAATTGGGGTTAGGATGGAAGAGAATCCTGCATGGATTATGCAGGAAAAGATTTGGGACAATTTGGTTCACAAATTTGTAAGATATGATTTTGAAATCCTATCTAAATTTCGCCTATGTTCCGCGACTGGAAGGTCGGGCTCTTTAATAAGAGCATCTCGGGAGTTTTTGATAACTCACGAGATAATGAATAAAGATTTTTTTAATACTAAATATAAATACCTTTTTATCAAACCCAAAAATACTAAGAGAAATGCTTATAATAATTTTAAATAAATTCTTAAAATCTAAAATATTTTCTAAAAATTTATTAATATATTTTGCACATTATTTTATTATTATATATTAAAATCATCAACTAAAAAATGGCTAGGAACAATTTTAATAATATTAATAATAATTATAAGGTAATAGTAATAACAATAACAATAACAATAATAATAACAATAAATAAAATAAAATTAATGTGAAAAATAACTTAGTACGGTTACAATAATTTGGGGAGATTACCAATCAGTACTAGTGTTATTCTTACAAGCAATTATATATATATATATATATTTATTTATTTTCAAACCCCCAAAATAATAAATAAATAAATAAATATTAAATGGAGAAAGATAGCCACAATACGATTAATAAATTTAAACGACTAAATACTCCAGTAAAATAAATCTAGTGGCACCAATAGCTAATACGCTAGTCAAGTCACTTGACTGCACTAGTCGTGCCATGTTGTCTAGTCTTTGTGCATAACAAAATTTAAGCATGACTAAGACTATATTTATAATTCAAAATAAATTATTTAAGCAACTAAAAAAAATAAAAATCCTCGAAATTTTTTGGGGGTTTACATCCTACGCAACTTATAAAAATTTCGTCCTCGAAATTAAAATAAAACTCAATAAAAAAATTTATAATAATAAATCTTAATAAAATATAGTGAGGCTGAATACGAAGGGAGAGCAGGTGGTCAAATCGTAACTCGATTTTCGTAAAGAGGGAGGAGAGAGTCATAATAAAATCTGAAGTGACACTATTTTCTATAAGATAGGGTATTCTTAGTCCTTCATGGATCATAGGTATCCAGTCGTTGAGGGAATGGGTGGATATTGCATGTTTAAAGATCAAAAGGGACGAGGTTGGGCATCCGTGGTTTGTTCTAAGGAAAATAGGTCATACATGTGGTGTAGTTGAATTGGAGCACAAGATGGTGTGTTTGCGTGGAACATGTGTGTCATGTGTAGAGTGGCTCATCTAGTTCATATAGAAGAAATTTGTTAGAAGGAAATGACTAGTGTTGTGCTCCAATTATCGAAGTCACGGTAGAGGTATCAAAATGATATCGGTAGAAATAGACGTTATCACTTGATTTATTAAGCCAATCGGAGAAAAGGTGTCAAGTTCGAAATGGTATACGTAGAGATTGAATGATTCACTCTCTTCTATAGCATATGAGGGCTATCGACGGGATCACAGATTCTAAGGTACGTCATGCAAGAATTTCTAACGACTAAGTCAAGAATTTCTATTAGTAAGCTTGCTAGACTATGGTCATGAGATTTCTAATAGTGTCAAAGATAGTGCTCATGCATTGTTGTTAATAACTAGTGATCATAATAAGATAAAGTATTATGCCATGTATATAACTAGTAAATGTGTGGTTCTCATGCTAAGTCATGTCTCACATAATATAAAAATGGTATAACTAGGAGAATACCTGCTAGATCTTCAATCTCGGAATAGGTGTCTATCACAGTCATGGTAAATGCTTGCCCATGCCTTTGTCTATACATCTCCTGTCTAAACTGTGCTACTTGGTCGAGTAAGTTTGGTCCTCTCTGATATCCTTGTGGTGCTCCTAGTCCAGGCGCTAGTGGCCCTTACATCGGCTGCTTGGGGCAATCTATAATTTAATGTTGTTCCGATTCACACCTCAAGCATAAGCTAAGACGAATTCGACAACCATCTCGAATGTGGCCCTTCTTCCCACAGTAGTTGCAGGTGGGCTTATGGTAGGGCGTGAGCCTCTGCTGGTACTATCCCGTAGGCCTCCTAATAGGTCCACCCGGAGTCGCCCTAGCTGGTGCAACTGCCGGTGTGGGGTGTCTCGATATCTGCTGTAACTCCTTGCAAAGAAGCTCCTGGGTACGTGCTTCCTCCAAAATAACTACATGAGAGACTTAAAACTGTATGGTAATGTAAGCCTTGAGCTCTGGTGCAAGCCCCTGACGGAATCTCTCCGCCTTCTTCCGCTCAGTCGGAATCAATGTCGCACTAAATATATTCAGGCGGTTGAACTCTGCGTTGTACTCATCTACCGACATGTTCCCTTGCTTCAGATGGAGGAACTGGTCGTAGAGAGCATCTCGAACATGGATGGGGAAAATTTTCTCATAGAAGAGGTCGTAGAACTCCTTCCATGTGATCCCAGTGCCCAGTCGTCTTTCTTCAGCCTTCCACCAGTGATGAGCATTATCTTCCTAGAGTAAGTCCACTGCTGTCATCCAATCATGTGCTGGCAACTGGGATGCCTTCAAGAATTTCTCCGTGCTGATAAGCCCTGCAGAAACTTCTAAAGGACTCTCGATATCCTTAAAATTCTTAGGCCCCATTTCGATAAAGTCCTTAATGGAGCCTAGATAAGGTTGTGGAGCTGGTACCGGGACTGGTGGTGGAGGTCTAGCTAAGTAAGCCATCATGCTCTGTCTTAACAGTTCAGTTTTCTGCCACTGAGACTGTAGCATAGCATACATAAACTGGGTAGTTGGGTCCGCATCAATCGAAAGTGGGGCTATCTGAGGTCCGGGCTGTGGTGAAAACTGCTGAGGAAATGGTGGTGGTGGTGGTACATTCCCTCCTAATGGTACTCCAGTAGTCTGCCCAACCTGGCTGACTGGGGATACTTGGGTCTCCGACTGTACCATCGATAGGGTCGGGGTAGTTTGCTGTTGTTCTAGCTGGTATGCGGTCACCGGGGTGATTGGAGGAACTTGTTCCTCCTGAGTAGTTGCATCATTAGATGTGATGGGCAGGGTAGAAGTGCGTCCGTTTCGTAGATTCATATTGCTAGCACGAAGATAAGAGCAACGTTAGAATAGATTCAAATAAGTTGCAAGTCAAGCAATTAAACGAGTTCAATAAGGAAATCAAGGAAATGTCAAACAATTTGTGGATGAGATTCTAGAGGGCAAGTATATTTGTCTAATATGTAAGCTAACCATATCTCAATCCACGTAGAATAACCATACGAAAGGTGAACCAAGTGCACTATGGTTGATCAAACCATAATACATATGTTCTGATAAGACAATGTATCAGTGGGCACCCACAATAAAATATATGTCCTGAACAAGCTCGATAAAAGAGTAAGCTTGCAAAACTATGCTATAATGGCAGGATTTAGTCAAGGTAGTCCAAAATATAAATACGCAAAATAATGACGAAAGAAAATATAAATGCTCAAGTTCCTTAAGAATCTAAGTTATGTCCGGTGTTCGTGCCTATACAATCATCCTACTGCCAACTTGCCTAAGGCCTAGGTTAAAGTCAAGGGAAGTTAGGTCGTGAGGCATTCTACCCAACTTACAAGAGCTGGACTAGTAGTATGATAGAACGATGGAATATGTCTACCTAGTACGGGTCATCTTCCTAGCCTCTATCAAGCACGAAAGAAGGATAAAAATTATGATAGAAGGGATCAAGCAAGATGCAATCAAGGAGTCAAGCGAGAGTTCAAAAAAATGGAATTGAGGAAGGAGGTCAGGTATGTGGATGAGATTCTAGACTCTAATCTTATAGCAGGCTTGCTTGGTACGGAAAAGTAACCAAACAATTTATCGTAGACTTGCATGGGCCACCACAAAAATATGTAACGTCCCAGTTCCAAAATACGTTGGACTAGGAACGTAGACATGCCAGACGTATAATAAATATACGTAAGATGTAAATATAGCAAAACCAAGGATAATCTAATCTTATCCCAAAATAAAAGAACAAAAGATAATATAATAAATATAAATTGTCATTTGTACAAATTTGTTGGGCGGAGATAAATCCACTACCAACTATTTAGAAGAGAAGTAATACATGACAAATGAAAGAAGGCGTCAAAGTAGAAAGAACAATCTAAGAGCAAGTCATCCTCGATAGAAAGAGAAGACCATGACCTTGGCTAGAACCCTGCAGAAAGTCAAGAACACACACCTGGAGAGATCACCAGGTCCTCAGAGGGACGTAACAAGATACATAATATCATGCCATAAAACCGAATATAAACTTGCTCAATAATAAGTCAAATCTGATTATAACATGGTCCAATACTCCACCATTGAATTAGCGTACCATCCCCCCAACCAAACAAGTACAGGAGATGGCACCATAATCCATGATGAAATATATTTCCATGCCATGAATCCAATATAAAATCCGGACCACAATAAGGTTCAGTACCTTCTCATCAAAGTAGTGAGCCACACCTATAGCCAAACAAGGACAAGATGTGGTAAACTAGTCCACGATAAGTTACTGTTCTAAGCCGCGATCAGATATAAGTACCCAAACCAAAAGTACTCATATCTAACGGATAAGGTAGCCTAATCATTCTAAGTGAATATAATTTTTAAGAATACACCTCCAACGCATGGGCTCTATGGCTAAAATGGGATCGGCATAGTCTCCCTTCGGGCATCAGGGGCTCAGTAATGATGTAAAAGCATGATGTTTCGCAGAACATCAGTGGCCGTCAGTAAAATAAAGGGTGATCTCACCCGCGTCTCCGACGAAGCTCACGGGTTACAAAAGGTAAAGTGTGTAGTAGCCCATACACTAAGGAGTTGTCCTCCCCGCCCCATGTCTATACGTTGTCTTCACAACACATAACCTCTATAACCGCTAAGTCAAACTATCATGCAATACTATTAGCGGTTAACCCTATCACACGGCTTATACGTACTGGTGGCCAGCCAGTCACGCATGTCCGAGTTCGGCGCGGGGATACGATTCGCCAAGCTGGGGCAAACAAAGCCGTTCGGCCCTACCGGATTAGGAATGCGAAGGCCTTTCCTTCGAAAGGAGACCGGGGAAAGAGCTATGCTATTGACTGACCGACCCTTTCGTAGTTACTTCGAATCAATAGGCCTCTCATTTTTCATGAGGCGGGCCAAATAGAGAATGAAATGCAGAAATAGGGGAAGGGGGGATGGTCGCGCCTTTGATTTTGTTTAAGGCGATGAAATCCCTACTTAAGTACCAAAGGCTTTCGGGGCTTACACCCCCCTTCGAATCTAAGCCCTTTGAAGCGCCAGTAGTTGTAGCTGTGGCCATATGTGACTCACCACTTCGTGGCACAAATATGTCAAGGCCTATGAATGCAACACAACAAAAGGGTGGTCCCTTAACTCTAAGGTTAACGCGTATAAAAATAATAAATAACGAAAAATAGAGCTACACAGTATAATGTATCTAATTTATGACAATGTAGCACAGTTTAATTTGCAAAAAAAGAAATAATAAATAAATGCATGAAATATGAGCTAAAGTAAATAAATAGCAAATGGTAAGGTATCTTGCCTGAGGGTGGTGCGCAGGAATAGCAAGTCCAATATCTCAAATCGGCAGATCAAAGAAGCAATGAAAGCAAACTACTACGAACGTCCCCGGATGCTGAAACGAATATCACGAATATTTTTGGTATAAAAGATATGTCTTAAAATGCCTACCCAAAAATTTAATTCTGGACACAGGGGCAAAATCATAATTTTGGGTCAAAATAATATCCGTCGTTGGACCCATTTTGCACCGAAAAGCGTGCTAGTACCTACAATCTCTAAAGTAGTCAAACCATATGTCTACAGATCTGGTTTGATGAGACAAACCCAACCGTGTGTCCAAAGTTGAATTTCGGTAGGCCGTGCACAGATTTGCCCGTTGGATCGGGTCACGGGCCCGCCAAAAAGGCGTTCTAGTCGACCTTCTCAGAATCAGACAAAACTTGGCATATAGGACCAAAAAAATGATATGGTCCTGTTGGCGCAAGTTTTGTCTCGATATGATGAACGTGCATGAAGTTATGGCCTAGTTTATAAAGTGGCCGATGCGGGGTATCTTGACGGATACGCTTCGATTTCGTCGCGCACGCACAGCAAAATTGAGTTTCATCGAATTCCACACGTCGACAACATCCATACGCACCTTTTGATGGTTATTGGTTGCGACCACGTCGCCCGATTTGTCGGGACGAATGTCGTATCAGGGAAAATTTCCTAAATTTTTATTGTTTTAAAACTAGTTTTTCTTGATTTTTTGTAAACAGATTTCTTGATGCATAGCATACCAAATCAAAAATTACAAAAAGGGTTTTATAGCCCTAAAGGTTGTCTATACAATCGTTTAAGTGATTTTTCTAAACTGTCAACAGAATGATAGGAATACACCTTCGAATAGGGGTTTTTGGGATTGTTTTGTAACTGTTGTTAGAACAGATTTCTTGTCGACTTTACGTCGATTTTATGGACTGGTCGTGCAACCATTTTCAAATCCCTTTGTTGGGATCTCAAGAGGGTCAGATAGGCTCTATAACGCAACTCACATAATCGAAAAACAGCAAGCATGTTTGAAGAAATTGATCGGGAAAGAGGCTTACCTCGCAGTGTCGAAACAGGGTATTCCTCCATTTCTGTCAACTATAGTGGTCGCGGCGTCGCTCCGGCGAGCAGGAGGTTACTGCAGTCGGCTGAAGGGTCGCGCGGGGGTGTGAGGGAGGCTCGGGGATCGTCGTTCGAGTCACAGAAGAATTCTTCTAGGCTTTTCGAGTTGATTTCTGTTGAATGGGTCTATATACTCAATTTCAGTTCTATCCGATTTAAAATTCGAATTGGATCGGGTTTTAGGGTTGTAATTGGGGTTAGGATGGAAGAGAATCCTGCATGGATTATGCAGGAAAAGATTTAGGACAATTTGGTTCACAAATTTGTGAGATATGATTTTGAAATCCTATCTAAATTTTGCCTCTATTCCGCGGCCGGAAGGTCGGGCTCTTTTAATAAGAGCATCTCGGGAGTTTTTGATAACTCGCGAGATAATGAATAAAGATTTTTTTTAATACTAAATATAAATACCTTTTTCTTAAACCCAAAAATACTAAGAGAAATGCTTATAATAATTTTAAATAAATTCTTAAAAATCTAAAATATTTTCTAAAAACTTACTAAATATTTTGCACATTTTTTAATTATTATATATTAAAATCATCTACTAACAAATGGCTAGGAACAATTTTAATAATAGTAATAATAATTATAAGGAAATAGTAATAACAATAACAATAATAATAATAACAATATTAAATAAAATAAAATTAATATGAAAAATAGATTAGTACGGTTACAATAATTTGGGGAGATTACCAATCAGTACTAGTGTTATTCTTACAAGCAATTATATATATATATATATATATATATATATATATATATATATATATATATATATATATATATATATATATTTCAAAATCCCAAAATAATAAATAAATATTAAAATGGAGAAAAATAGTCACAATACGATTAATAAATTTAAACGACTAAATACTCCAGTAAAATAAATCTAGTGGCACCAATAGCTAATATGCTAGTCAAGGAACTTAAGTGCACTAGCCGTGCCATGTTGTCTAGTCTTTGTGCATAACAAAATTTAATGCTGGGCACCATTTAATAATATGCGCCATTTGATGCTGGGCACCATTTGATAAATAAGGCCTGGCACCATCAGTGAATGGCGCAATACATTCTTTTGGTATTTTTAAAGCTTCTACATGCATATAGGTAATTAAGGTAATTTTATGAGAATAGCATATATATATATATATATATATATATATATATATATATATATATATATATATATATATATATATATATAGGGTGTCCGTGCATCCCCATCAACCCTGTGGCCACTGCCACCTAGCCGGGTTGATGCGAGAGGGGGGGCTCGATCCGGGGTCTCCCCGCCGAGAGCCCCCTCGTGCCACTTGCACTATGAGCGCTAGACGATATATATATATATATATATATATATATATATATATATATATATATATATATATATATATATATATATTAGAGTGTATATTAAATATTAGAGTGTATATATATATATAAAATATATATACACTCTAATATATATATATATATATATATATATATATATATATATTTGAAAGAGGTAAATGTGGCGAACGCTCCCACCGGGAATCGATCTCCTGACCACTCGGGCCGCATGCATCTCTCTCAACCACTAGGCTAGAGGTCATTTGCTATATATATATATATATATATATATATATATATATATATATATATATATATATATATATATATATATATATAATCCAAACCCTAAAATCCTATTTTCTCTCTCCCACTAGGCTGAATAGTTCCTCCCTGAAATTTTTTGAAAATAATAGCCCCTCATCATCCCTTCTCCTTCCAACCCTTCCATACAACTTCTCATCCATCCACATCAACTAAAAGTCTCTCTTTTATGTCATCTCTCTATCAAAACTCTATTAAACCTCCAAAAAGTCCCACCTTTACCCTCCAACCTTCAAGAACCATTGTTAACACCTTCAAACCTATAAAAAAAGGGGTTATAGGACAAGCAAAGCAAGAAAGTTGGGATCTTGGATAAGGAGAACCACCCACAACCCTTCTAGCGAAGGATTTCGGTAAAGATTTTATCTTTTTCCATCTCAAACCCTATGCTTATAATTCTATAGAAATCTGAGTTTACTATCATATAAATTAGATTTTGATCTCTTTTATCCTATATTTTATCTCTAGAAGTTGCATGTTGGATTGTTGAGAAATCGGATTACGGTAGAGCTAATTTTTTAGCACCATTGTGATTTTTTTAAGGAAATTATTAGAATTTTTTAAAACTAAATCTAATATAGGTTTATTATTGTAAAATATATTTTTTAAGCAATTAATTCTTCATGATTTTATCATCTTAGATCTGATCGTGAAAAATAGGGCTCAAAATACTAGCTTTTCGGATAAATTGCTGACGTAGAATAGTTAAAATTAGTAATTAATTTGGCCATTGAATCCAAGTTTATTTTCTATAAAATAATCAGAATAAATTATGTCCTAAAATATTATTGAAATAATTTAGGTCATATTAGAAATTTGGTGATGTTTCGGACAAGTTTCAACAACGAACAAGGAAGACAGAAACAAGTGGAAACAAATTTCGAGATAGGGTTTATAGTGAGATTATCTGGGATCGTCCTAGAAATCTCTCAAGGAGTCTAATTTGTGATTGAGTATTCTCTCATCCTAATCCTATTTTCTATATCCTATTGCAGGCTCGCAGTAGTACAACTAAGCCGGTGCACTACTACGACATCGCTCTAATTGCGAAGCCTGGCCTACATGGGCCACCATAAAAGTATGTCACAGCTCGTGCCCACAAATTCAGGTAGGGGTGCGTGATGCACGCCCAGCTTACGCCACATCAGCGAAGTAAGTTGTCTAGACAATCACTAACTAACTATCTCAAACAAATATCTAACTCCCAAGAGAACAATGATACATAAAACAATAATACTCAATCATAAGATTTAATAGGAAGATAACGCACAAATGATAAAAAAAAGAAATCCCAAGGTCACAATACAGGAAAAATGTATACACCAATATAATTTCAAGTCCTAATCCAAGTCTAGATAACCAAACATCCAAGAGTGCATCATATCCCAAAAATGTATACAATCCAAAATATAAATGTTCCAAAGACAAATCCTGTCATCCTAAGGTGAATAGTCTACAGTACATCTGTAGGAACCCTAGAGGGGGGGTGAATAGGGTCAAGCTAACTAATCAAGCACTTAGCACAAGCTAATTGGCAATTTAAAAATATAAGTGCAAGAGAAGAAGCAAACACAATACCGACACCCGATATATCCTGGTATCCTCCTAAGAGGCAGTCCAGTCCCAGAACTCTCTCCGGCTTTAATCCACTATTTGAGCAAATAGTTACACACGAGTTTGGATCCGAAGAACTTGCCAACTTCTTACACAAGAGCTTTAATCCGAAGGGCTCTCCGACTTCAACCGAGAGTTTGGATACGAAGACTCTCCAACTTCAACCTTTCACAATAGGTTTTGATCTCCTTATACAATAGGATGAAGATCTCACTTTTCAACTCAATAACTCTAACACAATTTGTGAATGGCAAATGAAAACTTTGTAGAGTTGTTTGTGGATAGGCTTTGGTGGTTTAGAAATTTTTAGGCTCAAAGCATCAACCTTGAATGAAGGGGTTCAAGGCTATTTATAACCAAAGCTTGAAAAGAAGCCAAAGGCAACTTTTCAGTCACGAACCGGCATACCGTCGGTATGATCCGGCATACCGGCGGTATACCGGTCTGGAATGCAACGGCTAGAAATATAGCCGTTGGGATCATTTATTGCTCAGAATTCGACCGTTGGAATTTGAACATTACTGAATCGGTATACCGTCGGTATGGACCGGTATGCCGTCGGTATGCCGGTTTTGTAGACAGAAACTTTCTGTGAACAAAAACCGGTATACCGTCGGTATACACCGGTATACCGTCGGTATGCCGTTTTTCAGTAGAAAATGATCCTAGGCTTATTTCTACCCTAGCTTTCGATTTTGCCATCCATTTCTTGTGTTTACAATTATTCCTAAGACTTATTACAGACTCCAGATATACTTAGGCAGGTGCAGGCTTCTTCAGAGTCTTGAAATGATGATGGCACGGCTTGGCTTCTTCCTTTGATAGGTGCTGGCTTTTTCCCTTGGCGGCAGCTGTCCAAAGATATCCAGTTTGTAAAAATTGAATACCTTTCGGGGGCTTCGCCCCCGAACCCCCGACGAGGGGCGCTGCCCCCTCGACCCCCGTCCGCTGACCGGGCAGCGGAACCCCCCGGTGCGTGGCTCCAGAGATGTCGTCGGGTGGTTCAGAGAAATCTTGTGGGATCCGTCGTCTTTGGCCCACCATAATTTCTTCATTGCATATGTCCACATTGATCTTGCTTATTGCTTTTCTGCATGTACATGTTAGACGAACAAAGCAATATACATAGTAGCAAGTATGATAAATTAAAGCACATTAGGACTATGCAAAGTTTAAGTATAAGTGCTAAGGTGATGACATAAATGTTAGTGATATCATAATGATTAAACTTAATTGAATGACCACAATCAAAAACATAGTTTTGATTTTGGCAACCCAATTAAATTTAAGATAGATAAGCTCATATGACTAAGATGTAAACCAATGGACACATATCACCAAAGATATAAGTATAAGTAGAAATGCTATAGTGATAGTATGAAGATTAGTGATAATGAAATGCTAAACTTAACAGATTAGCCATATTCAAAAATATGATACAATCATTGGGCCAACAATCTCCCCCTTTTTGATTATGGCAAATCGGTTAAGTTTAGTATGGACAGTATAGATGCATGTATCACTAATATACAAAAGACATAAGCAATATCACTGAAAGCATACTACTTAGATTACTTATAAATACATACTTAAACATACTTCTCCCCCTTTGACATGATCAAAAATACGCTCCCCCGTACTAATAGATAAGAAATCAATCTTAAGCATAGAAATCAGAGCATGGGGAACTTATAGACAATCATGATCAAGATATACTAATGAAAAACAATGGAAGAAGTGTGTAAAGACAAGTGTATAAAACTACATACCAAATGTAGAGTACTTAATAGAAAAATAACTTGTCAAAACACAATATAGTTGGTAAAACACATAAAATTGATAATCAGTCAAAGAATAGTTTTACCACCTTGAAATCCAAGAAAGAAACTCCAAAACATAATATTATATGAATTAAAACTCTAGTTTTGGAAGGAAGCGATATACCAATTGAAATAAGGATTTCAATCAAGGATTTCAATCAAAAGCCCATGAGGATTAGATAATTGCAAAGTAATTGATATAAATAAAGTACCAAGTGAAATAGTTGAAAGATATAAACTTAATACCAATTGAAATATAAGCTTGAAACATTGATCAAAAAGTCATTTGAAAGTCAAAATTGTCCACAAATGAATAGTGGAACAAAATAAAGGAATGATCAATGAAAAATAGAGCAATTGATATAGACTAATCTCACTCTTTGCAAAATCTATATGCTTACCCAAGTACATGCATTTGAACTCAAATACCTTATCATGCTATATGAATACCCTTTTAGATAAACATGAAGGTAATGGAGAAAAATACTTGAGAAGGAGAAATTCAGTCGACTTGAATGCTTCCCCTCAAAGTATTACCAATATAGATAAACATGTATTATAGGTAAGTCCTCAATAAGAAAAGCCAAATCAATTAAGCATATAAGAAAAGCCAAACCAATGAAAGCACAATAGTCATCAAGATAAGATATGAAAGTTAATTTTTAAGAAGATGACTTATTTAATCCATATAAAAGAGAGATAAATGATAAAGACAATAGCATATACTCTCATAAACCCTTCACAAATAAAAGTATCATGACCTCATTCACTAAGATATGAAAAAGAAGAAAGTATGGGTCCATGATGAACTAGGTATACGACATTTTTAAGGGTATAAATGAATTGAATCAATTAATTTGCTCCCCCTCAAAATATGCGTATCTAGTTCCAAAGCACTTATAGCATAAAATAGAAAACTACAAGATCTAGGGGTAAATCAACTATGGATTTCTCCCCCTTGCTCGATGCATATAAGGCTATAATATCGTCAAAAGACGAAAAATATCATCTTTAGTCAAGAAGAGATAACCAATTAATAGCCACTAAAGATGAGAAATCAAAAGAATATTCCAATAAAGCACATATAATCAAAAGATGGCATACATTAGTCTATATAGAAGAATCTCATATTTAAATATGATAGATCAATGTATGTAATTCTTTGAGAAAATGTCATCATGAAAAAGAATAAAGTCAATTAAGAACAATCATGATGATAGACATAATATAGCTCAAAAATAAAATAAAAATGAAACTCAAACATCATGTCCATGATTATCTAATTAAGAAATAATCAACCAATTTATTGCTTTGCATGGACTAGATATGTTTTATCGCATATGTACCCATCAACCGGATAATATTCAAACTTTGCTACTTCTAAATGAAAGACCAATAAAGTTCAAATAGCAAAGGTCATATGTGATAAACCATGAGTAGTCAAAGTAGAGTAATAAATTAACTTGACATTTACAAAATTAGATAGTTTAGGACTACTCAATCATTAGGATCATTCATAAAGGAAACAAATGAATAAATATGATCTAATGAATCTCATCAAGAGAAAATCACAAGTCCAAAAAAAAATCTCACACATTAACATGGGAAAGAGTCAATCTCATTTAAATAATTACAAACATAATAAAGAAGAGATGTAAATGATAATACAATGAAAACATGACTCAAAAAGTGAGAGAAATTTAAGAGAGACTTGCTAATGACTAGTTATGGAAGAGAGTTAAAACAAGGAATCACAAACCTCTAAGAGAAAACAAGATTTAATAAAGAATTTGTAAAACTAGTTTTAGAGATTAAGCATATCACAAATCTTGTTTTTGTAAACTAGCATATCATATATAGATTGAAGTATAGGAATATAGCTAGATGTGTGAAAGTGAGCCAAAATTATATAGCTTAATAATATATCACAAATAAGCAAACTATATAATCCAAATAAGATTAATGAGAGAAGCCATTAACAAGATAAATGTGCTCATTAATTCTTAAGTCACTAACACAAAAAAATACTTGCTTAAGCATAGAGTTCACAATTAAGGGAATACATTTTGAATGATCAAAATGATTTAGAGACTCTTTACTAAGCAAGGATAAGAGCATAAGATGATAAATAAATGAATTAGACTCTTATCGAGTAAAGGACAAAAGAGATGTTCATGAAAACACAATAAAATAAATCTCTTTGCCAAGTATTGAGATTAACCCAAGATAATGAAATGATAGAAGTGAAAAAATTTCAACACAAAAGCTCAAACCATAGTAGCTAAATTCATGAGAAATATGATGTAACAATTACAAGTATTCTCATGTGCTACAAAAACATCATTGGACAACAATAATTCAAAAGGAAGCATAACCCAAGGAATGAGCAAAGAAAGATTATTAAGATCAAGAAAGCTAAATGTGCAAAAGATAGAAGAATCATACTTTACGAAAAAGCTGTCATAGTGCACTATAGAAATATATAGATGATATAGATTTAAAAATGTGCACTAAAAACGGAGGTTAATATGAAAACAAGACAAAGCACAAAACCTTGTGATTCTTAAAAGAACTTCCATAAATAGTCAAGTGCAATACATAAAAAATATTTTCTCTCACCATCCCAACTTAAAGATATAAAACAAATGAATATCAAAAGCTAGAAAACATTTATATATATGAAACTATATATATATCACGAATAGGCATACATGAAAAGATCAAAAATCCATTAAGAACATGTATCCATAAAGTCAACCAAAAAGCTAAAAAGACATTATTAAAGAAAGCTTTAAGGAAGAAGCATATTGATTCAAAAAGAGATACACAAATTTGATCAAAAGAATCAATAGCTAGAGTATGAGTTAAGCACAAGTTTAGAAGTAACAAGTATGAATAAAACTTTAGCTTAACTCATATGCCTACATAAAGGTATTTATACAAAAATAGATATCAATATAAGAGATACATGAACTATAAGTAAATGAAAATTTTAATGAATATAGTCATGTATCCTTAATGAATATTTGAGAAACTATCACAAATTCAAAAGCATGTATAAATAAACTTTATTAGGCAAAGACATAATTGATTCTCAAGAAGATAATTAAGATAAAGTATGAGAATCAATAATGAATATATTATGTAAGCACAAGATTAAAAAGAAGTATAAGTATATACTTGTCAAGAATAAGAAGCTTGTGCTAAACACAAATATTCGCAAATACCGATTTAAAGTAAATAAGACACATTAAATACAAACCGGCAAGAAATAATTATTTCAAAAACTTTAAAGACGGAGAGTTAAAATCATATTAACTCAAATCAAAACCAAGCTCCTATGGACTAGAGTGATATACATGCTTTATAAATAAAGATTAAGAAAACAAGCATGCATAAATTAAATGTGTCACACTTAATAGAAAATGAGTGATAAACTACAAGTGTGAACTAAACATTTAAGCTAAGTAACTAGTCATGCTAGATAAAAGAAATAATAAGAGAATTAACTAAGCATGCTAGTATTATATCTCACATTGATTTATACAATAAGCAACTAAGGATATCAATGTGAGCTAGTAGCAAAACATCAAGAGAAACATGCTAGATTCTACTAATATAAACAATTTAAAGAGAATCGCTTAGCATGTTACCAAAGTGGCTCTAGTGGCCACGCTTGTGTTGGTGCAATTGCTTGGAAGATGTCCTTTGAGCTTTGCAACCACCAACACGCTCCTCGGTGCTATGTCCCGATATAAGAAGCTCCACCTACAACATTAGGCGAAGACTTTGGTATCCAAATAAACTTGGATCCACATTTGTTAGCTTTAGGGACCCATATACTATTTACTCTAGCATTGGTAGAAAAACTCCTACGAATAGGACAAGTTAAGCTCATGTGTCCAATGCGAGAGCAATAGAAGCACCTAATACTAGTGTGTGCACATGTATCAGAATGAGCATGGTTATGAACATGTGACATACTAGAATGATGAATATCTCTAGAATGAGCATGAGAAGATTTGGTTTTAAGAATATTATGTTCTAATAACAAATCATCATGCATACAAGTAAGAGAATCAAATTTAACATTTAAAGCATTATTCTCTTTTTCAAATAAAACAATTCTAGAGATAAAAGCATCATTTTGTTTCTTTAAAGTGTCAATAGAAGAATCATGCAAATGATTAAGCTCATGTGTTTGCCTCTTAAGATCTTCTATTGATGAGGAAAGAGATTTAATTTTCAAAATTAAAGCCTAACTCTTTAAAGAAACACAAGATGAGTTTTGAGAATCAAGTCTAGATAATAAAACATTGTTTTCATTTCTCAAAAACTCATTTGCTTCTTCTAAATGAATAACCTTTTCAGAAAGTTCTTCATTTGTAGAATGAAGGTTGTCAAGAATCTCTAAGGATTGTTTAGCCATGGCTTTCCACTTATAGCATTTCTTGCATTTAGAAGAAACATGATTGTCTATGCTACTAGAAATAAAACCCTCTTTATCGGAGGATGAGGAATAGGTTGCCATAGAAAAAAAAAATAAGGATCTACTCTAAGGATGTTAAGCCTAACAATAGAGTCCTCGCTCTGATACCAATTGTAGGAACCCTAGAGGGGGGGTGAATAGGGTCAAGCTAACTAATCAAGCACTTAGCACAAGCTAATTGGCAATTTAAAAATATAAGTGCAAGAGAAGAAGCAAACACAATACCGACACCCGATATATCCTGGTATCCTCCTAAGAGGCAGTCCAGTCCCGGAACTCTCTCCGACTTTAATCCACTATTTGAGCAAATAGTTACACACGAGTTTGGATCCGAAGAACTCGCCAACTTCTTACACAAGAGCTTTAATCCGAAGGGCTCTCCGACTTCAACCGAGAGTTTGGATACGAAGACTCCCCAACTTCAACCGAGAGTTTGGATACGAAGACTCTCCAACTTCAACCTTTCACAATAGGTTTTGATCTCCTTATACAATAGGATAAAGATCTCACTTTTCAACTCAATAACTCTAACACAATTTGTGAATGGCAAATGAAAGCTTTGTAGAGTTGTTTGTGGATAGGCTTTGGTGGTTTAGAAATTTTTAGGCTCAAAGCATCAACCTTGAATGAAGGGGTTCAAGGCTATTTATAACCAAAGCTTGAAAAGAAGCCAAAGGCAACTTTTCAGTCACGAACCAGCAAACCGTCGGTATGATCCGGCATAACGGCGGTATACCGGTCTGGAATGCAACGGCTAGAAATATAGCCGTTGGGATCATTTATTGCTCAGAATTCGACCGTTGGAATTTGAACATTACTGAATCGGTATACCGTCGGTATGGACCAGTATGCCGTCGGTATGCCGATTTTGTAGACAGAAACTTTCTGTGAACAAAAACTGGTATACCGTCGGTATACACCGGTATACCGTCGGTATACCGTTTTTCAGTAGAAAATGATCCTAGGCTTATTTCTACCCTAGCTTTCGATTTTGCCATTCATTTCTTGTGTTTACAATTATTCCTAAGACTTATTACAGACTCCAGATATACTTAGGCAGGTGCAGGCTTCTTCAGAGTCTTGAAATGATGATGGCACGGCTTGGCTTCTTTCTTTGATAGGTGCTGGCTTTTTCCCTTGGCGGCAGCTGTCCAAAGATATCCAGTTTGTAAAAACTGAATACCTTTCGGGGGCTTCGCCCCCGAACCCCCGACGAGGGGCGCTGCCCCCTCGACCCCCGTCCGCTGACCGGGCAGCGGAACCCCCGGTGCGTGGCTCCAGAGATGTTGTCGGGTGGTTCAGAGAAATCTTGTGAGATCCGTCGTCTTTGGCCCACCATAATTTCTTCATTGCATATGTCCACATTGATCTTGCTTATTGCTTTTCAGCATGTACATGTTAGACGAACAAAGCAATATACATAGTAGCAAGTATGATAAATTAAAGCACATTAGGACTATACAAAGTTTAAGTATAAGTGCTAAGGTGATGGCATAAATGTTAGTGATATCATAATGATTAAACTTAATTGAATGACCACAATCAAAAACATAGTTTTGATTTTGGCAACCCAATTAAATTTAAGATAGATAAGCTCATATCACTAAGATGTAAACCAATGGGCACATATCACCAAAGATATAAGTATAAGTAGAAATGCTATAGTGATAGTATGAAGATTAGTGATAATGAAATGCTAAACTTAACAGATTAGCCATATTCAAAAATATGATACAATCATTGGGCCAACAGCATCTAGATATCAAAACTAAACTGCTGAGGGTTCCTCCCACTAGGTCTCCTGGGCTCCGTAATAGGTAGGATACAGATCCTCGTACTCAGTGTCGGAGAAATATTATCCAGTCAGGATTGAAGCAAGTACAAACACTGATAGACATTTCATAACATGATAGTGACTATATAACAAGAGTTAGAATATGTAAATATGGTAATCAAGTAAGAATGTAAGGCTAAACTAGTAATTTAATGGAAACAGATAAAAACAATGAATATGAGAAGAACATGTAAATCAGACATAAACTAGATAAAGAACTATGTCAAGCAATCATATCCTCTATGTGTTTTTAAATACCAAATTCGACATGTGAACGACTCTGGTAATACGGCAAATCACACATGAGAATGTGCGATTGTTATCCACACGATTAGACACGAAGCACGAAAATGGTAATTCACACGTCTACTAAGATATTTTTCTGCCCAACAACTAGTATTCATGGATTCAAGTCACAATACGTAAGATACACGAATTACGAAACACGATAAACAAGATACACGAAGATCACGAATCATGAATATCATGAATAGAATCCATAAAATACTAATCACGTGTAGTAAGAGTCACATGAACACAATATGCATATCTAAATCATAAAATAGAGACAATATCATAAATAAAAGTAAACCACTACGTGTACTTGCCTGAGGTCTTGAGCAATGTGTGAGGATCGATGTTCAGAAGAGTCACAAAGACCTAGATATGAAATATCAATACAAGAGTGATTTGGAATCATAATCATTGATATCTAAATTGAAATATGGTTTCTAGGTTAAAAGTAGGTCTTGGAAGTCAAACTAGGTCATTATAGGGTCAAACTAGGTCATTACCTTATTTTTAGAGGGTTATTTATAAATATCCCCTATAGTTTGTATGCATTTTGGTAACTGTTTTCGTTGTTCTAAAAACAAAGAACACCCCCCTGGGTGCTTAATTTTTCACTCACTTTCTTTTATGCACCAGAGGGGTACAACTAATTAACACTATAAACCAGGGGGTGTTCTTTGTTTTTTAAAACAACGGAGACAGTTACCAAAATGCGTACAAACCATAGGGGGTACAACTAATTAACTCTATTTTTAGGGCCAAACTAGTCATCTCTAGGCTTTACTTTGGTTTTTAGGCTCATACCTTGATGGTATTAGCCATACTAGCTAATATTACCAAGTATCAATATATATATACCTTACATCTCTACTAGTTACCTATTATCTAGGATTACCTTAGCCAATTTATCCTTTATATACCCATAGATGTACCCAATGCCTATTACCTATACCATTATCTTTACTATCCATAACATATACCAATATGTCCTTTACCCATATCTAAACATTTACCTTTTACCTATATAATATCCATATATCCATAACTATAGACCCATATCTCTAACAATTTATCCATTACCTTAGCTATGTACTCGATCACTTACCTTGCCAATATCCTTACCTACCTACCCCAAACATATAGGATACCTTATATATATATATATATATATATATATATATATATATATATATATATATATATATATATATGGGAATATATTTAGGTGACTTTGGGCTTAATTAGAATGGATTTATGGGTGTTTAATTGACCCAAAAGGAAGGGGACTGATCTTAGGGTGTTTGACCATGGCAAGGGTTTACATCTAGGTTCAGGTTTGTTTTAGGTACGGTGTTGGTTGGTTAGGATAGTTAATGCCAACTAGGTTTATATATAGGTACCATATATATATTGTGCAACTTTATATATATATATATATATATATATATATATATATATATATATATATATATATATATATATTCTAAACTAGCATATGTGCACTTGCCTTGCACGTATTTTAATATTATTTTAATTAACTTAGGAAGACTCTTTAGGAAGACCAAAGGGTAGTCTTCTTAATTATTAAGTTGTCTTATTAAAATTAATGAACAGTTTTTAATTAGTATAGATATGCAAGGGTATTTTCGGAATTCAAAATTTTCACCATCCAAGTTTTCCTATTATATATATATATATATATATATATATATATATATATATATATATATATATATACACTATACTTTTTTTTGGTTTTTTGGTTCAGGTTGTCTTTTGGATGAAGGTTGTCTTTCGGCCACCTTCGTCTCATGAGTTGGGTCGCTTCTGATATTATTCTCTCATTATATAATGTTTAGATGCTCTACATGCCTATTTGGGATTTGAGTTTTGTTTGGAAAGAAGGTTAGTTAATAGGTTAGGGTAAATAATATGTAATTATATATATATATATATATATATATATATATATATATATATATATATATATATATATATATATATATATATATATATACACACACTCACACGTATATATATATATATATATATATATATAGGGGTGACGATTTTGCCCTCATACCCTCTACCCTAGGCGGGTACCCTGCACCCTCAGGTGCCCACGAGTACCCTCTACCCTTCGAGGGCAAGTCCTACCCTTACCCTTTTGGAAGTAGGGTAGGGTAAGGGTTTTATTCTGTTACCCTAGTGCAATTACCCGGGTACCCGTCCTACCCGCCCTACCCTCTGCCCTGTAACCCTACCCTGAACCCTACCCTACCCTGAATCACTACCCTACCCACTACCCGTTAACCCTAACTCTTTAAAACCCTCGACCCTACCCTTCTCCCAACCCTGACCCTTTGTGGTGTGTTTACTTCTTTATCTTTTTAAGTTTTAATGATATAATTTCTATTGATTTTTACAAATCTTATGTATTCTCTTTTATTTTGCAGGTATGGGGTCTGTGGACTACTCTTTTGTTGAGTGAATACTGAAGAGTGAAGACTGAAGAATGAAGGAGTCAGGTCTAGCCGTCTAGGCTCTAGCCCCCTCCTGTAAATCTGTGCTTTGTAATTTTGTATAGTCCCACTGCCATAGTATTACTACTACTTGTAGTTTTTGTAATTAGTACTTAGGATTAGGAGAACTACATGGTGCTTGATCCTAAGGAGTCAGGTCTAGCCCCCTCCTTGGATATGTAGGCAGTCCAGGTTCTACTACATAAGTTGGTTCAGTGCCTTTAGTAAAAAAAAATATTCTCCCTGTTATTTCTTGTTAAGTTATGATTTTTGAATGCTGTCAAAATCTGAAGAAAAAAAATATATTCCCCCCCCACCCCCCCCCCCCCCCCCCCCCCCCTGTTTACTAAAAAAAAAATTAATTTTCAAAGTTAAAAAAATGAAATGACAAGGGTAATACCCTTACCCTCCCTACCCTGACCCTCAGCTACCCTGTGAGGGTAAAGGGCAAGGACGGGTAATGGGTATTGGTTTTTTGGAAGAGGGCTACCCTACCCTACCCTCATGACTCCCCTAGGGTATCAAAAAAATGTCAATACCCTACCCTGCCCTGCCCTCTTCCTACCCTTACCCTACCCTACCCTACCCATCGCCAGCCCTATATATATATACACACACTCACACGCGCTCTAGTCTTAATATATAAATCCCCATATATATACATGAATATACAATAGATACACTACATGCCTAATTAGGATTGGATTTGACTTTGGGTCAAATATAAATAATGCCAATTAGGTTTACACCTAGGACACTTTCTATAAATAGAAACTTTTCAAAATTAGAAACATATTAGTTTAAATAATATATATATATATATATATATATATATATATATATATATATATATATATATATATATATATATATATATACATGGATTATTTGGATGTACTACATGTCTACATGGGTTTGGGTTTAGTTCGGGACAAGTTTTAGCTAATTTGGTACTATCGGATCTCCTAAAAAGTCAAAAGCTTTTATAATTAATTAATTAAGACAGAAATAAGGTTTTAAGCCACAACTTGACTTATTATCATACAAGAGACATAAAAATGGCTAGGCCACCCATACCATGGCTAATATACAAGTCATGGCACATGACTACACTAGCCATGTCATAACTCATAGTCAATATGCATCCCCAAACTTTGTAACCTCCGCTAATTGATTTCTTGGATATTTTCGAAATTTTGTATTTTTAAAACTCTGAATTTTTCTGAATCTCGAAAAGCGTGCAATTCTATTATTGAGAAAATATTTTCGACCGTAATTGTTATCGGTCCTTAGTGATCCTTGGTTTACTATTTTATGTGATTTCATCCTATCGGAATCTTCATGTCCATTTCCTTTAAATCAATAAGTTATAATTATTGGTCAATAGGAAGAAATGTTTATTAAATTATGAATTTCAAAAATATATTTATTTACTAAATAAATGATTGTTAAATATATATATAAATAATTAGTGAATAAATTAGTATTATTTAAGTCATTAGAAAATATTGGCTAAATTGTAATTAGTCCATTTGTTAATTAGTAGTAACTAGTAATTAATCAATTAATTTATAGCTAATAATTATTTAGTGCTAATTAATCAGCAGATGGTGATAATGTTAGGGTTAGCAGTTAGTGTTAGCAAGTTAGCATTTTCACTATTTTCCTATATTTCTATTACATGTACATTTTTAGGATTTTTCTCCTACTTCCCTATAAATAGGTACACATCCCCAAAACCCCCCCACACACAAACTCCTAAACCTAGGACTCAACTCAGCCGCCACCCTACTGCCAAGACCCGACCCGAACCCCGACACCTTCCCTGCCTCCCCGCCTGGCCGCTCCGCCGCCTACCATCACCACCATCCATCATCACCAACGGCTACCCCGACATCCATCTCCGGCCAACTGAACAGGAACGCACCACCATCGTCAACAACCTCCCCATCGACCACCTCCTCCAGACCATGGCCATCCCGACCGACCAAGCCAACCGACCACCCCAACAAATGCAAAGAAAAAAAATAGAGGATGAAGACCATACCACCACACAGCCACCGTTATCATCACACCACCGCCACCACCAGAACATGCCACCTCCGCCACCACCAGTGGACTCACCACCAGCCATCAGAGAGAGAAAGATAGAGAGATGGTGAGAGACCTTACCTAATCGCCGCTGCCATGCCAAGCCTCTTCCGGCGGGCCGACGATGAGCCACCACCGCTGCCGGGGCGCTGCCGCCCGCTCCGCCGCACCCTCTAACCGCCAGATCCGGCAACCCCTTCGTCGTGTCTCCGACCACCGCCCAGTTCCAGTGCCCCGACCGTCGAGAACCACTGTGAGCTTCCCCTTTCTCCCCTTCTTTATTTGACCTCTGTGCTTAGAGATTTGGGAATGAGCACAAAAGCGAGTTTTGAGAAAGGAGAGTAGGACATTTATTTTAAATACCCCTTACTTCCATCATTGAGTTTTCTTTGTTGATCATTTGCTTTGGGTTGGAAGTCATGGAGTGTTGTGCAGAGAGAGAAACGCTCTGTAGACTTCTAGCAGTAACTGTGGCCAGTAGCCTTAGCTGATTATATTATTTTTTTTATATAATTATAAATGTTGAATTTGAATCATTGTATTAATGGACTTGGGTTTCAAGCCCCTGAGTTCTATTATTTAGATATTTTATTATTGTTCTCAGGCTTGGGCTGCAAGTCCATAAATCGGTTTTGTTTAATTATTGCTCTGTGAGTCGGGCTGGATAGCCCAATAGCCCTATTACAGTGTTTATTATATCTTCGCCAAATTTGTTTTCGTCCAAGCCTATGTAATGATTTAAAGGTAATATATATTTATACATAAATTTCATACTGTTAATTATAATATGTATACAAAATATCTACTTAGTAAATATTTTTATAGATAAGTTGATAGATCTTTAACCTTGAATTTAATTAGATAATCTATAGTATTTTATATTATACTTTAAATCTATTTACCATAATTTATGATTTAGCCTAATGAATACTTTCAAGTGTTATTCTAAATAAATTAATACTTTTGAATAATAATTTTGGTTAAATTAGTTATATTAAATAAATTAATACTTTTGAATAATAATTTTGGTTAAATTAGTTAGATCTATTTATTTATACCTTTCCTTAAAAATCTTTAATCGTTACTAGTTCAATTGTTTCTCTTAGGGGTGGGCACGGGTCGGGTCGGGTCGGGCCCAAATTTTATAGAACCGGACTGGACCCATTTTTTGGCGGGGCGGGCCGGGCCAAAAAAAATCGGAACCGCACTGGACCCGACCCGTTTGGAACGGGTCCAGTCCTGAACGACCCGCGGGTCCAAACGGGCCCATGAATTTCAGTACTAACCCATGAATTTACAGTAACCTGGAAACCAGACGGGCATCTAGCTGAATTTACACATGAATTTGCAGAAACCATGAATTTGCAGAAACCAGGAAACCCATGAATTTGCAGTACTAAGTACTAACCCATGAATTTACAGTAACCTGGAAACCAGACGGGCATCTAGCTGAATTTACACATGAATTTGCAGAAACCATGAATTTGCAGAAACCAGGAAACCCATGAATTTGCAGTACTAAGTACTAACCCATGAATTTACACCTGAATTTGCAGTACCAAACGGGCTTCAACATTGGAATGATATAAAGTTCAAAGTTCAAACTGCCAAGTGCAAATGAGCATTCACAAAATACTTCGAAAAAGAGTATTCACAAAAGAGCATTCACAAAATCCACAGGATCAGCTATGCATAGAACATTAGAACAAATGGGCAAATGAGCACTGCCAAGTGCCAACTGCCAAGACATGAAAACAACAGAAAACAAAGTACAAAGTTCAAACTGCCAAGTGCTAACTGCCAAGTGCAAATGAGCCTACTGCCAAGTGCCAACTGCCAAGTGCAAAATAAAAATAAAAATAATTCAAAATATTATAAAATTTAAATTTTTTAAAAATAAACGGGCTGGGCCGGGGCCCCGTTTATTTGTAAAATGCAACCCGTCCTGCCCCGTTAATTTAACACGACGCGCCCCGCCCCGACCCGTTTACTTGTAAAAATTGAGGAACCGTCCCGTTTGAGCAAATTACAGTTCGGGCCGGGTCGGACCCGCGGGTCCTAGACCCGTATGCCCACCCCTAGTTTCTTTTTCTCGATTCGATTATCGTACAAGACTCTGATTTTTAGGCTCTAATATATCAAACTAGGCTATTTGGACTATTCTGGACTCATTGGGACTGCCCGTGCCGTCGTTGGAACCATCTTATGGATCATAGCATTGTACCTACCTCGTGTCGATACGTTCGTGTCGTGCACGTCGACTCCAACCAAATCGAGGCGAGTACATTCTCTGACCGTTTCATACTTGATAGGATTTATATTTATGTTCTAGATTACTTTACTTGATGCTTTCATATTGTTAACACGGATTGGTACTATATGGATCCCTTCATGAGATGTTATCCCCCTCGGGAGCATCGGGTTACGGTATGTCATGTGCGTTTCATTTTCATCATGTACTCCGGTGTTTTTACCATTCATGTGCACTCTTGTGATTCATGTACTCTCATGTTCACGGAGCCCCCATGTATACATTCATGTGCATCCATTTATGGGCCTTCATGTGATATCATGTACAATAACATAACTTGTTTGGATCCTTGTGTATTGATTGGGGTACGGGGGAGTATAAATGGTCATGTGAACAATTCCAAAGTAGTGTAATCATGTGCAAACTCTTTAGTATACTCATGTGCAAATTTAAGCCGTTCACATGTCTATCTTATACTCTACATCACTAGCCACTGTTAGCTCTTTACTTATAGTAGATATTTCTTTACAGTTATCTCTTTTACTTCATATATTCTCCAGCGTTTTATGTATCTTACTTTATAGCATATTTACATATCCTGTCATATTATGAACTGCGTGAGATGTATTGTGCTCGTTCCTGTCCTGATTGAACCTGTTGATAAATTTTACAGATAGCTTGGAGGTTACTGCTAGCCTAGAGGAGACACAGTAGAGGTTGAAGTAGGTGGCTAGAGTTTTACTTATTTTATTTTTAGTTGCCTTGAGATGTATTTATTTTATACTTGTTTGAGGTGGTGTTGATAACACCGAGACTTTTCACTCTGTTGTATTTCTCTTGTGGGCTTCATATCTATATTATCGTGTTGATTATCTACCTCTAGTTTTGTGATTGAGATTGTATCCTCTGGTGATTGTCCTCCGTTGGAGAGTATATCATTTTGTGATAGTTGTGATTGTGACCTAGAACAGCGTTCTATCGTCGACACTGCGGCGTAGGCTGGACGTACCCACTTCTCGTGCCCTTACACTGGGTGCGAGTCGTGACAAACTCAACCATGACTAAAGCTATATATAATAATAAATACTTGTTCTAAAAATATATAAAATCCAAAAATCACATTTAAGCCAAATAAATAATAAAAATAATTTAAAAAACCTGGGGGTTTACAGCTTGTGACGCTTCGTACGTAGGAATAGGTGGTGTGTTGAGCCTAGAGGTCATCCAATCGCTTACTGTAGCGAAAAGTAGAATGAGGCTAAACAACGCTACTCAAACTATGATCGAGAGTTTTATGTTGTCGTATAGAGTTTATGATATAACGTCACTACCTGCTCTGAAAAGACTCTCTTATTTTCAGACCTTCAGGCCTATACTATTTGAGCTCTCAAAAGAAGCTAAGACCTTGATATGCTAAGTGGGTGAAATTCATTCAAGAGTACACATTTGCCCTCAAGCACTGTTCAGGTGCTGAGAATAAACCAGTTCCTGCATTGAGTAGGAAATTGTATGCATTGTGGTCAATGAGTACTTAAGTCATTGGATTTGGCTGTATCATTAATAAGTATCCTACTTGTCGAGACTTTAGTGAAATCTATGCTAAATTGTGTAAAAATCCCTTTACTTCCAATGATGATTTCACTATAGTCGATAGTTTCTTGTTTAGGGGCAACCATCTATGCATTCCTTCTACTTCCCTCAGAGACTTTTTGACTTGGGAAATGCATATTGGCGCATTGCGGGACATTTCGGACGAAATAAGACCATCCTTTTGGTTGAGGATAGATTTTATTGGCCGAGTTTTAAGCGCGATGTCGCTAGAATAGTTGCACATTGTCGTACTTGTCAGATGGCGAAGGGTAGAAAGAACATCATGGGCTTGTATACTCATTTACCAATTCCTTTCATCCCATGGCAGGACATTAGCATGAACTTTGTATTAGGTTTGTCACGTACCTTATGGAAACATGACTGTATTGTTGTTGTAGTTGACCGTTTTTCTAAGATGGCACATTTTATACCCATACAATAAAATGAGTGATGCTTTACATATTACGAGCCTATTCTTTAGGGATGTTTGGATGTTACTCGGGTTACATAAGACTATCGTTTCTGATATGGACGTTATATTCGTGAGCTATTTCTGGAAGACACTTTAAAAAAAGCTTAATACGACACTTCAATTCTCAACTGCTTATCACCCATAGATGGATGGTTAGACTGAAGTGGTCGATAAGAGTCTAGGAAATTTGTTGAAGTGTTTAGTTGGTGACCACCTAGCTACTTGGGACCCTTATTAGCAATCACCCGAATAAAACTCGTATTATAAGCGAATTGTTTTGTATCTTTCAGAAACGTATAATACTTGCGTACTTTTGACATATTCAAATCAGTAGATAAATTTTAAGCGTGTAAAGTTTTAAACATATTTCGTATAAATTATTGAAACATTTGGCAGAAAAGAACATGGTGGGAACCTGTTTAATTAACCAAATTTGACAACATATTTAAGAATGTGAAGTTTTCTACCCTCAATATTTCCATTTTTGAACGTATTTTATTTGCACTGAGCCGATTTATACTCGTACTTTATTGTCCCGATTTTTTTTGTTTGCCGAATTGCTAACAAGACTTGGGACCTTATATTATTTATGATGGGATTTACATACAATAGTTTCGTTAATAGTTCTAGGGGATTGAGTCCATTTGAGGCTGCCAATTGAGTCAAACCTATAAAACCTACAGATCTTCTACCCACACCCCTATGCTATGCAGTGAAAAACCGATTTATATCGGTATCGGTTGTCGACCGATTTTTTTTTTGGAAAAAATCGGTAAAAAATCGGTTCCGATAAAATCGGCCGATACAACCGATATTTTCCGATATATCGGTTTAAAATAAAACCGATTTCTCACAGTCCTCTTTTTTTTTTTTTGAAAAACTCACTGTTCCTGTATGTAGGTCTGAAGAGAGAGAAAAAAAAAAGAAGCAAAAGACAGCTGATGTTGCAAAGGAAAGGAAAGAGGAGGAAAGCAAAGGAAAGGAAAGAGGAAAGGAAACGAACTCACTGTTCTTCTTCTTCGGTGGTTCTTCTTGAAAGCAAAGGAAAGGAAAGAGGAGGAAAGGAAACGAACTCACTGTTGCTGGTGCTTCTTCTTCAAGTAAGTTTTTTATGGTGTTCTTCTTCTTCTTCTTCTTCCGCATGCTTTTTTTTTCTTTGTTCAAAGCTTTTTTTTTTTGGGCATGCTGCTCTTCTTCTTCTTCTTCTTCTTCTTCTTCTTCTTCTTCTTCCGCGGATGCTGCTGTTTTTTTTGGGACCGATTTTTTTTTTTGGGCATGCTCCCTCCCTGTTAGCACCTGCTTTTTTTTAACTTCTTTTTATAAGCTGCTGCTGCTGTTTCTTTTGGAACTTCTTCTTCTTCTTCCGCTGATGCTGCTGTTTATAAGCTGCTGCTGCGTTGGCACATGGTCCCTGTTAGGACCAATTTTTTTTTGGATCAGGACTGCTTCTTTTTGATATCCCAGTCCTTTTTTTTTATAAGCTGCTGCTGTTTTTTGGTTGCTGTTGATGTTCCTGTTCATAAAAAAAAATTGGAGGGGTTAATTTTTTAATTCTTTATTTCAGAAATGTCTTCAAGAGCATCAAATGAAGATGGAACTGGTGGTGCTTCGAATGAGGTAGCTCCGGTTAAAATTAATTCGACTGATATTGGGTATCGCTACGGAACGGTTATGGATCCCACAAAAAAAGGTCAAATTACGTGTAGTTTTTGCCAAAGAGTAATACCGGGTGGGATATCAAGATTCAAACAACATATTGTTAATCAAATGGGACAAACAAGGGGATGTGATAAGGCTCCTATGCTTGTGCAAAAGGAAGTACAAAAGGCAATGGATGAAGCGGTAAAGAAAAGACTTAAGAAAAATAGAGTCAACAATATTTTAAGCCGACCAAGCTTAAATGAGGACGAGGAAGAAGAAGATGGCGATGACGATATTCAACCAACACATGCTAGTGTTGCTACATCATCAAGCAAAAAGAGGAAGGAAAGTAGTAATATAAGAGGTCCAATGGATGTAATCTACAAACCTAATGTCGGGAAAATGCAACAAACGACATTGGATGCTAGCAATCCAATCAAGAAGAAGTTGAAGATGGAGGCTTGGATGGAGTGGGCTAAATTTTCATACGAGTGCGGTATACCCTTTAATGTTGTGCGTAATCCTAGATTTCAACGCTTTATATATTGCGTTGGAGAGTATGGAAGAGCTATGCCTGCGCCGTCCTATCATAATGTGCGGGTTACTCTGCTTCAAGATGTTCTGAAGGAGACAAAGGCTTTTGTTGATTCCTTTAGGCCCAAATGGAAGGAGTATGAATGCTCCATCATGTCAGATTTTTGGACAGATACAAAGGGTCGTTCTTTGATTAACTTTTTAGTTAATTGTCCACAAGGAACGATTTTCTTAAAATCTGTTGATGCTTCAGACCAAATTCATGATGCAGACTACATTGTTGGATTGATTAATGAGGTGATCGCGGATGTGGTAGAGGAAAACATTGTCCAGGTAAACATGTTAATGTAATAAATATGTGACTTATTAGTTATTTATGTACATTATGTTTTCCTAATTTGTAATCAATTTTCTTTTTGTGTATGTAGTTTATCACGGACAATGGTTCTAACTTTAAGGCCGCGGGAAGGAAATTGGAGCTACAACATCCAAAGATGTATTGGACCCCTTGTGCTGCACATTGCATCAATTTAATTTTTCAAGATATTGAAAGTGATATCGACAAGGTTAAGAATGTGTTGTCTCAAGCCAGGAAGGTGGTGGTTTATATTTATAACCATTTGATGGTTTTAAACATGATGCGAAAGTTGAGCGGTAGCGAGTTGCATAGGCCTTGTGTAACTAGGTTTGCAACCTCCTTCTATACATTGGAGAGCATATGGAAGAACCGGCAGTACTTGCAACAATTATTCGTTTCTTCTAGATGGGTTCGCAATTCATTTTCAAAGAGAGAGGATGGAAAGAAGATTGCAAGGATTATTGCAAAATAATCATTTTGGAAAAATGTGGAGTTAGCTTGTAAAGTGTTGGCTCCCTTAGTAGATGTCTTGAGATTGGTGGACAGGGAAGAACAACCTTGCATGGACTATATATATGATGCTATGGATAGAGCACAACTCCAGCTTGATAAGAACCTTGCTGATGAGCCTGCAGTGCTAATCAAGGCCATGGCGATTGTTAAAAGGAGATGGGTTGAACAACTAGAACACTCTTTGCATGCAGGTATATTTTAATATATGTTTTTTCGATATTTATATGCACATGAATATTACTATATTCATATTTATATGCCAATATTGGATTATATTTTTAAATGCAGCTGGATATTATCTTAACCCAGCCATATTTTATAAGCATTCAACATCAGAGCTTAATCACACTAGGAGAATGCTTAATGAAGCTTTGATGAGGCTTGTGCCAGATTTGGTTGAGAGTACTAAAATCTTATCATAATTGTCGGAATATAGAGAAGCATTGGGAGATTTTGGGACTACTCTAGCTATAAGAACAAGAGAAACGATATCACCATGTAAGTTTCTTTCCTTACCAATTAACCATTCCATTTGTATTTTACATTACATCTCTCTTAATTCTTATTGATGTGAGGAGAATACTCAATATAGATGAATGGTGGATAAGTCATGGCAATGGTACCCCGGAACTACAAAGCTTTGCAAGGAGGGTCTTAAGCCAAACATGTAGTGCTTCGCCTTGTGAGCGAAATTGGAGTGCATTTGACAACGTATGCAACTTACTTTCTTTCTTAATTTGCTTCATTTTTTTAAATTCAAGCTAGCTAGTTACAAATAATACGTATGCTAATTTGATAATTTCAGTTGCATACGAAGAAGAGGAATTGCCTTTTGCAAGCAAAATTGAATGATCTTGTTTACATTCAATATAACATGAAGTTGGAGAGACGATTCTTGGAGGGAAAGAACAAAGCCAAAACTTTTGATCCTATTATTTTGAGAGATGTTGAAGAGAATGATGATTGGATTACTCCAACCGAAACAGAGCTTGCAGAGTTTGTGAGGGTAGGTGATGATTTAACTTGGGAGCAAGTTCGTGCTTCAATGGGTGCCGATGACATTGAAGGACCAAGCACAAGAAGCACAAGGTCACGAGGTGTTGATCCACTCTCACTTGTTCACGATGATGAGGATGAAGAAGATGAAGATGAAACTAGGGAAGAAAGTGATGAAAATGGTGATTGTGAGAACGAGGAAAATGAAGTTGAAGTTGAAGCTAATAAAGATTATTAGTCTAGATGTTGGAAACTTGAAACTTGAATTGGGCTCTTTTTGGTTTTCATATTAGTTGAACTCTTGAAGTGGGTACTTTTATATTGTAATGTTGGTTTTGGACCTTTTGGTATGAATTGGGCCCTTATTGTTATTGCATATTTTATGATAGCTAACTATTAATGTGTTGTTTCATGTTTTTATATATATATATAAATTGTTAAAAATATAAACCGATATTTACCGTTATAAAACCGATATATCACCGATATATCAATAACACTACTGGACCGTTATAAAAAAAAACCGTTATTAACTGCATAGCCCCTATGATCCCAGTCTAGCGCGTCTGTCGATACTTTTGCACAACATATCCATGATCTACATATTGAGATTCATAGAAGATTAGCTGTGAGCAATAATTTGTATAAATTGGCAGCTGATGGTCATAGGAGATTGTAAGAATTTGCTATTGGTGATGAGGTACTTATACAAGTGAGACCGGAGAGGTTCCCTCGTGGAACTGTGAAGAAGTTCCATGCCAAACGAACACGTCCTTATTGAGTTCCGCGGAGGATCCGTTCGAACACATATGAGTTGGACATTCCACAAGATATGGGAATCAACCTTGTGTTCAATATGGAGGACCAACGTTGTTTCATGAGCATATGTCATATTTTTCTATGATTATGATGTTGCAGGTTCTCTAAGTTTACCATCGACTTGTGGACATTCTGATACCGTGTCTGGACCACTAACACAGCTCCACCACTATCACCACATTGGCACACGAGACTTGAGATTGAGGATGTTATTGAAGACGGGATAGTCTCCACTGCAGACGGAGGCTACCGCTGCTTCTTAGTATGTTGGCATGGACGACCAAATCAGTCTGATTATTCGTAGCTGACTATGGATGAGATCCAGAAGCTAGACCCAGATGTATTCAATGTCATTCACCAGGTGGTGAATCTTCTAAGTCGGGAAGAGTTGATGGGAACCAAACTCGACTAAGACGTGGCACGAGATAGAGATGAGCCTAATTTTTGGACTAGCTAGCTTGAAAAATCTAAAAAAATATTTTTATTGAGGAGTTTATATTCATTTATCTTTATGCTCATTTGTTTGTTTTGGAGAGGTTAGTTTGGATGATATATTAGTTGAGGAGTTTAGATTATTTTATATTTATTGTTATTTGTTTGGGGTTAGTTTAGATATGACCTATCTTGCTTAGAATTATTTGTGTTATCTTTTGGTTGAGTGCATGGCTATAAATAGGACAGAAATTTTGTAGAAGAAACACATAATGAATGAGAATAAAATGCACTATTAAACTTTGGTGAGAAACCTATGAGTTAAGTGAGTTTTTTTTCCTATTCTATTCTAATACATTCTTGCTAACATTTTCGCTGAAGGATCCACTGTCTTGCTTGGAGGAACACTCAAACAATCTTTCTTGACTAATGACTCTCTGAAGATGAGCAATCGACGACAACAATGAATCAACTTCTATGAATCCTAGTCACATCCGGATCGAGTATGCTATTCACGAATGGCGCATATGGCCTTCTTCCTCGACAAGGAGTTGTGCACCATAATCAAAGATGTCCAAGTACGTGCTGAAGACCTATCCCTCATAGACGAAGTTTGTGCCTCTCTCGAAGGCTTATAACATAATTGCACTTTCGGGTAAGTCCTGCAAGCTATTTTCAAAATCTAACTAGTCTCCTTCCACCATTTTCTATTTAATCGTTACAAATAAATTGCTCATTAGTTAAATCTCCTACAAATCCTAATCTTGAAATTGGATTAGTTGAACTTAAGGTCTCGTCCCACGTCAGCATCTTTTGTCATAATCTGATTACCATACTTGTTTTTATTACTGATGGTGTTATTATGTGATCTCTTTCAGTATTGCACATGTAATTGTTGATCTTACCATTATGTTTTATTATATATATATCAGCTTCTTTGAAATTATTTTAAGCTTCAAAGCAGTTATATAATTATGATAGATTTGATAAGAAGTAGAAGTATGTGTGGTCAGTTAGAAAATTCAAGCATATGAGGCCAGTTATTAAAGTATTAGCTTTTTTTTGTCTTCTTTGAGTTTTTTATATGCAATCTTTCCGTATTAACTATTTTTTTTATATTACAATCTTTCAGTATCATCTTTAAGTTTTATTAAGGGCAGTTGCAGACTGTTTTATTATATGCCGCTTTATATGCAATCTTTCACTATTAGCTATGTTTTTGTTATCTTTGCTATATTTTGTGAGATTTTTTTTTATTTTTTTTTGTCTATTTTTGTTAGAAAATTATTCTTGAGTTTCACTAGCACTATGTATTTTTTTTCTTTTGAAATCCAAACCTGTAGCAAGGGAATGGATGAATAAGGAGGTTCGTAACTACGAAAAACTTGTTCATGATCAAGCAAATTAAGAAAGATCCGCCGGGGCTCGTGATATGCTGAATGAATATGAGACAAAGCGTGAAGATGATGTTATGGAGACTATTAATGTGATTGATATCAACGTGGCGAAGAATCTTATCAATTTAGATGTTGGATTTAATGATGTCGATTTCAATCCATCCTCATCAAATGCAACATTAAAGAGGCCGGTTATAAGGCCAAAGAAGAAACCTCTTGCAGTGGATCCTAATAATGAGAAATTTGACAGTATATGTGGGATTACATAAGTTATTGAAAGTTGTTCCCCAACAAGTGAAGACAGAGGATGCAGAACTCATTCAATCCTTGCAGGCACTGGAAATAGATGCACGCACACTTCTAAAATGTCAAAAGTTTTTGTTTAGACATGATGTGCATAAGAGGACATTTTTCTCCATTCCATTTAACATGCAATTGGAGTATTTAGCAATGGAATGGAAGGTTTGTTGAATTAGAGGGACATGTAATGTGTAACATGCCTTTGATTTCATGTAATCAAAGTTTTGAGAGATTTTATTGGTTGGATTGTTATTCTTCGGACGTATATTTTTTTATTGTGTTTGATTTTAGATGATTGTGATGATACGAACTTGGATTACTATTAAACGATAGAAGCCTATAATTTTCATATTATTTAATTTTATTGTGTTTGGATTATATTTATTTTCCTTATATAGATATCAGATTTGAGAAGATATTTTGACAAATTTTATTTAAAATCTAATCAAATCTAATTTTAAGCCATATATAATAAGAATATTCTGATAACCATTCTATTTTTAACCCTCCAATTCAAACAAGATTATCTCCAATTCAAACAAGGTTATATGTATTGTATTGACTCACCCTCACTTTCCTTTACTTAATCCCACTTCTATCTTTTTCCTCAATCTAAGCAGATCCAAAAGACCAAATAGAGACGAGAATATGTGAGATATAATAACAATAGTTGTTATTGTTTCATTTTTTTTCAACCAATGATTAGGGGTCAACTTGGACAGGTGGGTCGGACTTTGAGATAAACCTGATCCCAACCTGATGAATCATATGCCTAGTCCGAGCCCAAGCCCGAGCGACCTCGGGTTCAACATATGGAGCCCAAGGCTAAGTCCGGATGATCGAATTGGATCGGGTCCATCAATTTTATCGGACTCTAATATAATATTTGAAATAATTTTCTACAAAATTAATATTAAACACATAATCAAATAGCAATCAAGCTTCTATCATTACAAAATACAAATTGAAATGCGATTAAGGTTCAGGAGTTAAAGAGTTTGGATGGAGAAATTTAGGATTTAATTTTTTTATTTAAGAAGTATATAAAAAATATACATAAATATATATAAATTATATGTATATCGGATTTCGGGTTCTTCGGGTAACCCGACACATGAATCCGAGCTCAATCCGATTTATTATCGGGTTCAAATATTTTAACCCGAGTTCTAACCCTAGTATCTTCAACTCTAATCCAACCCATTAATGATTTACCCCCGTCCGAGTTGCACTCCTAATAATGATACACAGATCACGGTTTAAACCACAGATGAAACCGTTATGTCACATTGTCGGTCTTGATTGGCCAGATTTTTTTTGGCAAATGTTAAAGGCCACCCCCTTTTTACTAAGGGCAACCATCCTACTAAGAACAACCATGACCCTCTCAATTTTTTACTAAGGGCAACCTAATGTAAAGTGATTTACTAAGGGCCACTAAGAGGAACCAAAGAAAAGAAAAAAAAACAAAAAAAGGACCGACTCCAGCGCGCGCAGATGCAGAGAAAGAGGGTTGAGAGAGATCATGAGAGAGTGGCGCTGGAGGCATGGTGACTCTCTCTCTCTCCTGCCTCCGATGTGTGCTCCCAAACACAACGAAGGGAGCTGATTTTGGGAGTGTTCCGTTTAAACAATATCAAAAAAGTCTAGAATATCCAACTACGCAACGCAAGGCACTACATACAATTCCTTGTGATGGTCATGACTTTTATTAGTGATTGAGTGTCTATACCTACGACGTCTCCGGAGGGGACATCGGCCTCGTTCAGTATGGTCACAATTTTCTTGACTTCTTCCTTCGTTCCGTTCTGTGACAAACATCACCAGCTACTATAATCAATCAATAATATAGATCGATTGATAAATAATCTAGACTAATTTACTTGTCCATCATAATAGCACACCAAAAAAAATCTAAAAAATCTTACGCATTTCCAGTCCACCGACGAAGAATTTTTTGGACATCTCGACTCTTGGAGATGGAGGAGAAGAAGCTCGAATATGATGAGAGCGGAAGAGGAAGGAAAGTGAAAAGAAAATTCCGTCAACCCTGCAGGGAAACAAGCTCCTCTTCACTTTGGACTGCAGGCAAGTCACCGTAGGTAAAAAAAAAATTCTGTCAATTGAGGACTGCAGGCCAGCACTGCAGTCATGTCTTCACTTTGGACTGCAGGCAAGTCCTGCAGTCCTCAATTGACAGAAGTGGGGTGGCCCTTAGTGCTTTCAAAATGACAAACTTGTAATTTTTTTTAAAGTTTTAAGTTGGTGGCCCTTAGTAAAAAAAAATGGGTGGTCTTTAACATTTGTCTTTTTTTTTGAAGGACTGGTGTCATTGAATTTTCTTTGGCCAATCAGAAACTGACAGATGGAGTCGCGATTTGCATTTCGGTTTAGGAGCTGTTTGGTAACACTGAAGTGGGCTTCGAATTCTACTGTTCATTGTAAGTGGGCCACTTTCCGGTTGTTCGGGTGCTTGGTATGGGTAGTAAATGCAATTAAATTGGGGAGAGTATATGTCGGTTGGGTTTCTTTTTCCCACACTTTTCTCCATTCCACTTCCTCTCTCCACAGCCGGATGTGGACGGAAATGGAGTGCTGAGGCTACCGACTCCCCTTGTTTTCCTTCCCGCACTGGAAGTGTTGCTGCAATTGTGGGTTTGTGGTCACCCCTTTCTCGGTTCGCGCCATCTCGATTGTATGCATGTCTAAATGTCCATTTTCCTCCATATATTTCTAATTTCCTGGAATTTTCTTCGATCTGTGTGATAGGTGTGTAGATGTAGTAATTTGCTGCAATTTTTCTTAGATTTTTTTTTGGTTAGAACTTTTAGATCTAGAACGATGGTTTTACAGATCTGACTTTAGTTTCTTCAAATCTTGTAGATCTACTAAATATTCTTCAATGTTTGTGATCTTTTTATGAAGATCTGGTTTTTCTAAACCATTTTATGATGGACTTGTTCTGTTCGTGATCTAGAGTTTTTCTAAACCATTTTATACCATCTGGTTTTACAGATCTAACGTTACTTTCTTTATATCTTGTAGATCTACTAAATATTCTTCAATATTCGACATCTTTTTATGAAGATCTGGTTTTTCTAAACCATTTTATGATGGATTTGTTCTGTTCGTGATCTGGAGTTTTTCTAAACCATTGGTTTTACAGATCTGACGTTACTTTCTTTAGATCTTGTAGATCTACTAAATATTCTTCAATATTCGACATCTTTGTATAAAGATCTGGTTTTTCTAAACCAGGAGGTTGATGGACTTGTTCTGTACCATCTGGTTTTACAGATCTGGCGTTACTTTCTTTAGATCTTGTTGATCTACAAAATATTCTTCAATATTCGACATCTTTTTATGAAGATATGTTTTTTTCTAAACCATTTTTTGATGGAGTTCTGTTTGTGATCTAGAGTTTTTCTATATGAAGAAAATACGATTTTACAGATCTTGCTTTACTTTCTTCGGATCTCGTAGATCTACTAAATATTCTTCAATGTTCGACATCTTTTTATGAAGATCTGGTTTTTGTAAACCAATTTATGATAGAGTTGTTCGTGATCTGGAGTTTTTCTAAACCATTTTTTGAAGATCTGGTTTTTCTAAACCATTTTTGTGTGTAGATATAGTTGTTTTTCTTCGATCTGTGTTTTTTTTGTTTAGATCTATTAGATCCAAAACGGTTTATTATAGAGTTGTTCTAGATCGAGCATATGTATATAATTTTCTTTCTCATTTCTGTGCAATACTTTGTGTACATCCAGCATATCTATAATTTTTAAACGTAGATTTGTTGGTTTTAATGTTTTATTGGGTTTGATCTCTTTAGATCTATATCTTTTTATGGCAGATCTATATCACATACGTAATTTTCTCTTCGAGTTTTTGTAAATTTAATGTATTTACTTATTTTATTAGCTGACTATGCTTGGACTATGATGAGGAGGATGTTGTTATGACCAGTATTGTGTTAATGAGAAGGATGTTGTTAATTTGGATGATGTGAATGAGGACCCTGTAGGTGAGAACAGGGAACCTAGCAAGTCTTCAATCCCAAGTAAGACAACAAGCAAATCAAAAAGCGCACAATCATCGGGTTTTAAGCGCCGTAGAGATGCGGTAGAGGAGTACATGCCTAACTTGGTAAACTCTTTGACCGTAATTGGTCAAGCTTTAGATTCTGCGTTTGGGGGGGGGGGGGGGGGTCATGTTGAAAAAGTGGGTAGTAAAGTATGGGATCTAGTGGACTATTATGAAGAAGATGTCCTCAACGCTGCTTACGATTTTCTTATTCAGAATCTGGGTGAGGCTAAAAGATTTGTAGGTTTGCCTCTAGCACAACGCAGCAAGTGGTTGGAGGGTTTCAAATCCAGGAGGTTGTCCCCACCAAATCAGGACTAATTCCAGCTAGCCAAATGATGGCTCATTTTGTTAATGCAGTTTAGTATTTCTGCTAATTTGTGTAACTATTTGTACTATCGACATGAAGACAGTTAAGAAAAGACAATTAGGGCCGATCTTTGTAATATTTTGATGCAAGAACACTTGCATTGTCTGCCCCTCTAAAACATTGGGCAGCTAGTAGCCCGTGAAATGTGTAATACTTAGATATGTTGCAGCCATGTACAACACCATGGCTTACTATATTTCATATATTTCCCCTCTAACTGACATGTTTTTAAGGTTTTTTTTGTCCTGCTGGATACATGTTTTCGTAAGTTTTTCGTTTAAGTACTTCTGTTGTCTTGCTGTTGGGTTTGCCTTGTTATTTCAGGTCTTACTAAGTTATGTTTTTTTATGTGTTGTTGGCTTTGCCTTGCTGTAATCCTATTCTTTTATCTGCCCTATGTTGCTATTTATGTTATTTTACCTTGCATTCCTGCTATTCTATTATCTGCTATGTCTGCCCTATTTTGCTTTACAGCCTGCCGGCAGACCATGTCTTACTACGTCGTTCTGAGGGGAAGTGTGCCTGGGGTTTATACCAATTGGCCTGAATGCTACAATCAAGTTCATGGTTTTAAGGGTGCTTGCTACTTCAAATGTCAAGATCGGTCGGAGGCTTTTGGATACTTCCAAAAGTCAGAACACTTGCATACCATAACAAAGTCGTCCTCTGTCCATAATGTCCAGCTCTTCAGTATGCTTCATGTCTGCACTTTCTTCTTCGTGATTTTTCTAGTATTTGTGTTTTATATGTTTGTCTTATGGAATCTTAACTATGGCACTCTCATGAGGGTGAACTAATCGTATGGTGTACATATTTTCCACTTTTCCTTGTCTTTTCTGTTTATGCATTATATTTGCAGACTGATGTGGGAACCAATATTATGCTTTTGGTATTTTTGCTCTTTTCTTTGTTTTCTTCCAATTTTCTGTCTTATATATGTTTTTGTCCGTCTTCCTTCTGCCTTTCTTTCAATATTTCAGTTTCGGGTTAGAGTTTCTTTGCAGTATACTATCCTGCCTTTCTTTCATATTCAATTTTTGTTTTCTTTTCTAGGCTGTGATGACGGAGGAAATATGATGTTTTTGGTATTTTACCAAACTTTTAGTGGGCATGGTAGCATTCCTCGTCGTGTGTGATGGGTTGAAGAGGTATCTCCTTAGTACTTTGCATGGGTCACTATGATACTAAGGTATGATGCATTCCTCATCATGCTTCGATGGGTTGAAGAGGTAACCATTCTTGCTGGATGAAAACAAACTCCAATCTCTGAGCCTTTATTTTCACATATAATTTTGGCTCGTATTATGGACATTTTTGTTGTATTGGCCTGCAGTCAACATATGTATGCCTGGACAATATGTGTGCCTGGACAATTTGTATCCCTGCAGTCAACATTTATGCTGTATTGGCCTGCAGTCAACATTTTGTACAGATATTTTCTTTACAGTCTGCACAAGGATTCATGTCCAATTTGGCTTGGACATTTTGCTCTTGCTACTACCTGGACAATATGTATGCCTGGACAATATGTATGTGCTTCAAGGAACTGCCTGGACGTTATGTACTGGACAATATGTACTGGACGTTATGTACTGGACATTTTGCTCTTGCTCTTGCTACTACCTGGACAATATGTACTGCCTGGACGTTTTGCTTCATTACTGGACATTTTGATTCAGCGTCCAATTTGGCTCCTGTCTTTTGCCTGGACGTTGTGTTGGACTTGTGTGATTCATTTATGAGCCTGTGATAAGGCTATATGCAGCCAAAATTGTGTATTTTGTTCCAGCAGAGCTGCCACAAACCAACTTTTCTATTTTGGCAGTGATAGATGATGTGTTTGGGAATAGCATTCTTGCTCATGTCCTTACTATACAATCTGAGCCAAAAAAATTTCTTCGTATTCTTGTTGCATTTCTTTGTTTATTAGATTATTATTTGTGTATCAGGTTATCGTTTGTGTGTGTGTTGAACTTCTTATTTTCAGACTTCATTCTCATGTATCAGGTTATTATTTGTGTATCAGGTTATGTATCAGGTTATTATTTGTGTATCAGGTTATTATTTGTGTATCATGTCCTAACTATACACTCTGTTTGATTCTCACTAGTCATTGATTTTAATTTTCTGAGTGGTTTGTGAATATTTGAAAATCACATTTGTCGAAATATAGTTTGTGAAATTGGATTGCTTGCCTATGGTACCATGTTTTATATGTGTACAAGCACAATTTTATTTCCAAGTAGCTGGTAAGATCACCAGTTTCAAATATGGTGAGCCTAACCATTTTCTATCTTGGCTAGCCAAACAATGAATGTCTATGAAGTGTAAATCCTAACCATTATCCAACTTGGTTAGCCAAACAATGGATTTGGGTTTTAACCAAATCCAATGCTAAATTCCTACTTTACCAAACACTTTTTTTGCATTTGGAAATGCATGATTTGGAATGGAATCCAAATCTGGATTTCCAATTCCAAATCCAAATTCACTTCCACTTTACCAAACAGGCCCTTAACCTTCAAGCCATTTTCTATCTTGGCTAGCCAAACAATGAATGTCTATGAAGTGTAAATCCTAACCATTATCCAACTTGGTTAGCCAAACAATGGATTTGGGTTTTAACCAAATCCAATGCTAAATTCCTACTTTACCAAACACTTTTTTTGCATTTGGAAATGCAGGATTTGGAATGGAATCCAAATCTGGATTTCCAATTCCAAATCCAAATTCACTTCCACTTTACCAAACAGGCCCTTAACCTTCAAGATGGAAAGGTTTTTTTTTTTTTTTTTTTTTTCCTTTTCGGAGTCCTGTAGCCATGGATCGGCTCCAGATTCTTCTGCTAGGGTTTCCTCTCTTCCTCTTTTGCTCAGATCTCGTCAACCTCTTCTCTCCCCGTCCTCCTCCTCCGCCGAAACCCTATTCTCACCACCACCACCACCACCACCACCACCACCACCAGCAGCAGCCGTCGCCGCCACAACAGCCGGTGGTCCACCAAGCGCCCACCGACTTCTCCGCCGCCCAGGTGGAACTAGATCCCATGATGTTCTTTTTCTTTTTCGGTGCGTCGTTGATTCTTGATCTTTGGCTTCTTATTGGTTCTTCTAAAACTTTTAGGGTTCGGCAACGAGAGGTTCCGCGTATGGCAGCACCGTGGAGTTGAAGTTCTGCGCGTCCTGCTCATACAGGTCGAACCCTAAAAGCTTTATGGCCTTGGATTGAAGTTTCGATGGAAAAAAAATGCTTCAAAACCTAGCAGTAGTTGGAATAGATGTAGCTTGGTTTTAACTTCCTTTTGCTGTAAATAGAAACTTGTTGCTTGGTCGGGACTTTGTGACCTTACGGGGCTGTTGGGCTGCCTCTAACTAAGTATTGCCGATTCAACATTTGTTGTAGCATTTAGGGGCTGTTTGGTTGCCTGTATAAATGGGGATTCCATGCAGCAGAGGCTGCTGTAGTTGGAGTTGCAGCCATTTAGGCTGCAACAGTGCTGCATGATTTGTGGGATTTGCTGCAATTAAGTGTTCATTTACAGCAAACAAATGCCGGAATTGGCATAAGTGTGGCAACAAAAGCTGCAGCAGCACGCAACCAAACTGCCCCTTAGAGTATTTCTGATGTTTGGTTTACCGATTAGTGCAATAAGAGTTACAATGATTCTCCCAAAATATCGACACTACAACAATATTTGTTGTACCATTCCTCTGTTTCATTCAATTGAAAAAGTCCCAACCAAAAAACAATTTTCTATATGCATCCAAAAGTTGCATCATTTGGTTAAGGTCTTGGAATTTGTGGGTTATTATAACTGGCACTATTTACAGACCAAATCCTGGAATTGTTGCAACAGATGTTTCAACAATATTACTTACAAGCTACTAAGTCACCCCTTACAATGTTGCCTTCTAATTTTTTGACTGATGGTGTTTTGGGGAGTGCTTCTGAAGAATCATTATGTATAACTTTGTAGTATCAGAATTGGTTTCAACCTTCTTATGAGTCACTATCGAAAGTTTAGGATCGGAGTTCTTTATTCGGAAAGTCGGAAAGTCATAAAGGCAGAAACAAATAAAAGGTTATTTAAAAAGTAGAAAATATTCGGGATATTTGGGCATAATTTATGTATTGGTTGTTGCTTGTTAGTTGTGAGTGGAATAACATTCAACATCGATATTATTGTGCATTTACTTGTTTCTAGAGAAATTACAACTACAATAGATAGTTTCGAACGGGTTAAGATTAACATGGATAAATGTTGTGAATATATATATATATATATATGTATATCACAAACACACACTGACAAATGTAATGGTTATACTATGTCAATAAAGAACCTGCATACTATAATTCATCTTCCTCATGTGAATCATTTTGTCCGCACTGTTTCTTCCTATACTTCTCTTTTTCTTTGGTGAATACTTCTCTTTCCTTTGGTGAATTGATCAGAAAAGAGAGCTGCATTGTCAATATAGACCACTGTTCACCCGTAGTTGTGGCGGTGCGTATCGGATCAGGCATGCCAAAACCAATAAGAATATAAGATCCAGTCTATATGTATAGGTACCTGTTGATATTGCAAACCTTGCTATATAGAATTCATAGATTTTGGAGTTCCCGAAACATTATTGATAGGAGTGCAAGTATAGTATATGTAGGTTCTAATTAGTGCATATCATGATGAACATGGCAAATTATTAGTTTTCATGGCCAATATACACTAATCTATAAGACAGGAAAAAACTAATCTATTAATCATAAAAAAACAAGTACTACGAGTGTAACTCAGCCTTGTACAGACACGAAAAAAACACGACATAACATAGTAACGACAGGATGTGTGACATGGACATGGCACCTATGCATAGTTTTAAAAGGCGAAAGGCGCACCAAGGTGCAAAGGTTCCTCGAGCCTGTGGCGCAAGGCTCAAGGCGCGCCTTTTGAAAGCTAGGTGCACTTTTTTTTTATATGTAAAAAATATCTACATTTAAAAACTTAGCTACATAGAAGTCCAAATTTCTTGAAAATATCACTAATTATAGGCACAAAATTATTCTTTATATATATATATATATATATATATATATATATATATATATATATATATAACAATCTAAAAGCCCATTAGATATAAATAACCCAAACTATATACATATAATATACAAACCACATATATATAAGTCTTTAAATATAGAAGTACATTCTAATTTAGAAAACAATCTAAAACCCACAATAATATTAATGAAAATAATTTCTATACTTTCCAATAAAGCCCATAAACTATATAACATGTATATAGAAGGTTGGAATATATATATATATATATATATATATATATATATATATATATATATATATATATATTAAAGTAACTTTACGTCTAGGCGTGCCTTGTTGAGCGCCTGGAGCCTGCGCCTTTCTACACTAGGCGCGCGCTTTTTTAAGGTGGTGCGCCTGGCTTGTTCCTAGGCGTTGTCCCTGCGCATCGCTGTGCCTTGCGCCTAGGCGCGCTTTTTAATTCAATGCACCTATGTATGTGTACTAATTTATTTTGGAGTGCTCGTATATTATCGAATATGTGTTTGACACGACTCGACACAGACATGATACCAATTCTTGGAGTCTCCGTGCTCTCTAGCTATTAGTAAATCCACATCATTCATCTACTAACTTGATGTAAAACTAAATCTTCAAAGAAAAATCCAGTAAACGACAAAATCCCAGTAAACTACAGATCCCCAATAAATTAAATACTCCAATAAAATTGAAACAAAATTATGATACAAAATACAAATATTGCAAGCCATTTAAAACTCAAGTTGAGTCCAATTCAATCAATAAAATTATGACCTAATATTATATTAACAATAATATTCACGAAGAAGAATGAACAAAATTCTTAATTCAAAGCAAAATTTTTAAGAGCAAATTAAAACCAACTTTGTCTGTAAAGTAATCGGTGCCCCATATCTCCTTCCTCTCCTAAAACCTAGAAAAGTTTCATAGCCATTAGCAGGTAATTTCTCTCCCGCTCACTGGATTTTTCTAACTGAGAAACATGCTTCCTAACTTATTTATATTTGGATAATTATACTTTATTTTCTATCCATAAATTCTCCTACAGATCACTTAGTCGTTTCCCCAAACCACAAAATGCTCCTTCAGATCATGTTGATTTTGATTTGAATTAAGAATTTTGTCCATTCTTCTTCATGAATATTATTACTAATATAATGTTAGGTCATATTAGTCTGATTTAACTCAACTTGAGTTTTGAACGACTTGTAATATTTGTATTTTGTACCATAATTTTGTTTCAATTTATTGGGGCTATGTAGTTGTGGTTGTGTAGTTTATTAGATCCGTCTTTGAAGTTTTAGTTTATATCAAGTTAGTGGACAATTGATGTGGATTTAGTAATAGCTAGGGAGCATGGACATTCCAAAAATTGGCGTCGTGTCCGTATCGAGTCGTGTGGGACACATGTTGGACAATGTATGCTACACAAACATTCCAAAATACACTAGGGCATACCTTAGAAGCCAGAAGCGGGGACAGAAGCGGGGACGGAGACGGGGACGGGAGCGGGAGCGGAGGAACGCGACTACCTAGAAGAGTCTAAAGTTGGGAGCGTGATAGGAGCGTGCGCTAATAAAAAAATTATGTATATTAATTATTGTTATCAAAACTTATAAATATCTTAATATTTATTAGAATTTATAGAGTTCGGTTCGAAGTTAAAGAGAGATCATTCGCTTGTTGATTTTTTATGATGTCAAGGTAAATAAATTTTAATTTTTTGATATTTTGATAAACGTATATTATAAATCTTCTAACTTCCAAAAAATTATGTCCTCTTTTAAAATTATGGTCATATTATGGGAAGCACTCATGTTCTCGGAGAAACGTGCTCCCTTCGCCGGAGAAACGAGCTTCTGTCATCGGGAAAGCGAGCTCCCAACAAGCTCCCAAGTAAGAACCGCCGAATCGAGATTCTTACTGAGATTCGTTGACCATCTAGGAGTTTCTGGCTTCTAAGGGGCACACCCAAATAGGTGTCATTTCCATGTCGCCATGTCGTTACTATGTCCTGTCATGGCCTATTCATGTCTGTGGACAAAAAGGAGCAAAACATGTCCACCTAATTGAATGAACTTACGGCAAGATAATACAAAGTAGCTGATATTAGATGGTATGGGAAGTTATTTCTTGTGATGAAGAATTTAGTTTCTTGGTAAAATAAGTTGTCTTTATCATCTGTAGTTCAATAACTGTATTGCTTTATCAACTGATTATATTGTAATTTCAAGGTGGTTAATTTATGGCCACTTTGTAATCTCAACTTCACTGTCTTTTAAAAAGAGAGCACAAATTTAAGAAGATTTGGACTAGGGATAGAGGTAGGAACTATATGGCAAGTGGGAATGTGATATATAACATAAGCAATAGAAATATATCTCATGATATGTTTTTAATATTTAGTTACATACAATAACTGAACTAGAAGTTATAAGGAACTTGCAAACATGATGTAGAAAATAGGTGTGTAAAAGAGAAAATTACAGGCCTATAATAAAAAGCAAAAATATGCATTTTTCTTGATACACTTGCTTTACTGTATGATTATGTAACTTTATCTATTTAATATAATTACTAGACTTTGTTATGGACTGAAAGATTTACAAATTTATTTTAAATAACCCTGCAAATATCCATCACATGTGTGAGCCGTGAGGTAAGGATATTAGCAACATAGTAGCTTTTGGGGAGGGGGTTTATGTAAATAGATGTGGTCATATTTTTGTGTAATACATGGAAAGTCTATCTTTGACCAAACATAAAAATAAAAATACACATGGTGTTTTCATCCATTTGAAGAAGGGAGAAAGTAGACAACACCTCTTCCATCTTCTTCCAATTGAAAAAGAAGAAAAGAAAGACGAAGAGATGATCAACCAAAGGAAAAAGCTAGCATCAACAGATCAAGCAAAGAGTAAATTTAGGATGAAAGTAGAGTGAGTAGTTAAATATTATGTTTTCTTCTTCCATATAAGTAAAAATGATGCTATGCCGCTATGGATAGCACTATCCTTCTATGTGCTAGTCTTAGTTCATTCTTTATAAATTTTACATTGGCTTCTTACTTGCTTATATATGGCTAGGCTCTCCACAGATTTTGGCTTCCCAAGCAAGGTTCCCGTTCCAATACCAAGCTAGCACAACTATTCCCTAACACATCAATTTGGGTAGAAACAACCAAGGTTGTGAAAAGCGCTAGGGGCACAAGTCGAGCGGGCATCCGCCGACTAGCTCCTTAGGCGGTTCCAAAAAAAAAAATCCAAAACATATTGAAAATTACAGAAAAAGTCCCTGAAACCCCAAAACATGCATTACTCGGGCATCAGGGGGGGTTGGGGGGGGGGGGGGGGGGTGTGGGCGGGCGGGCTAGGTGGTCGCCTAGGCGGGCACCAGGTGTCTAGGCGACCGCCTTTTTGGACACTTGGATTGATGATACCAAGTACCAACAGCTGCATATCGTCACAAAAACATATTTCCCACCACTAGAGCTCTAGATTCTGATTTCTAATCACCCAAGCACAACAGAATAATCCAAAGTTAAACATCATTAACAAGGTGTTCTGAAGGTTATCCTCAACCCAAAAAGCCTTATAAGTTCTCCAGTTCAACAACATTAAATTATATTTGTCACATGATATTATCCTTCACATAATATCATTTGATTCAATGCCTTGTAAAATTCTCATTTCATATTATTCAATCTTAAATATATTACATTTATAAATCCACATAACTATAAGCGATGTGTTAGTCATTAAGAATCTTATACGTAAGCTCTTATACCACTTTTTGTCACAATCCAAAATCACCACATGATATTATTGTAAGGTCTAGTACTTAAACCCAACATGTCAACATATTCTCCAGGACAGATCTCTTATCACATTATCACATATAACATCCACCAAAATATCGACGAAGACACTTTATCCCTCGTAAAAGAGTTCATTCGGGTTCCATTGAATTAAAAAGCGCGCCTAGGCGCAAGGCGCAGCGATGCGCAGGGACAACGCCTAGGAACAACCCAGGCGCACCACCTTAAAAAAACGCGCGCCTAGTGTAGAAAGGCGCAGGCTCCAGGCGCTCAACAAGGCGCGCCTAGGCGTAAAGTTACTTTAATATATATATATATATATATATATATATATATATATATATATATTCCAACCTTCTATATACATGTTATATAGTTTATGGACTTTATTGGAAAGTATAGAAATTATTGTCATTAATATTATTGTGGGTTTTAGATTGTTTTCTAAATTAGAATGTACTTCTATATTTAAAGGCTTATATATATGTGGTTTGTATATTATATGTATATAGTTTGGGTTATTTATACCTAATGGGCTTTTAGATTGTTAATATATATATATATATATATATATATATATATATATATATAATAATTTTGTGCCTATAATTAGTGATATTTTCAAGGAATTTGGACTTCTATGTAGCTAAGTTTTTAAATGTAGATATTTTTTACATATAAAGAAAAAAGTGCGCCTAGCTTTCAAAATGCGCGCCTTGAGCCTAGCGCCTCAGGCTCGAGGAACCTTTGCGCCTTGGTGCGCCTTTCGCCTTTTAAAACTATGGCAGGTTCCCAATAACCTATATGTGCAGTAGTAACCTATATGGAGTCTTTCAAGAGGAATAGTGTCTTTGTAGATATTTTGGTCGATGTTAAATTTGCTAATATAGTTATCTTGGAGAATGTGCATGTGTTGGGTTTAAGGTTTAGTGCACTTTACAATATCATGTTGTATTTTTGGTCTGTGACAAAATATATAGATAAATTTACAGCATTGCTGCCCAATCATTGAAAATTTGAAATATATGCATATCTTACAACTGTTCCTGATAAGTCCATATTCTGGAGTCTTTGTCTGATTGCATCACTATCATTTCCATCAAAAACTTCTTGCATTTTATTTTTACATTGGAAACCTTCTTTGTTTTTCTCATTAGGTATTGGTTTGTTTGCTCATGTTTGGTCGGAAATGCTCATATGGTGTACTATATTGAATATTTGATTGGTAGCTTCTAAATTGCTCCGTTAGTGTAGTTCCTATCTATCTCAAACTTGCATGCTCAATTATGTTCGTGGTGCGTTCTTGCCTCAATAACTAAACTATCAGTAATTATGGAGTGGAAACTTGTCGCTTGTTTGAACATTTTCAACTCACAAACATTTAAGAAGTACTGATATGAGAATATTGGTCGATCATTGAGCTTGTTATTATTTCACTTTACTGATCCGCTTTTAAGTTAAGAGTTAGGATTTGAACAAGTCACTAAATTATGGAAAACATTGGCAGAGGAACTGCTGTGACCATGAAGAAGATGTTGGAAGCTTCTTTTCCTGGGATTGATGTTATTCTGTCTAATCACCCTCCTACCCTTCCAAAACGGCTACTTAGCAAACTGGTCCCTGTTTTTCAATTCGGGGTTATGGGAATGGTTATGGCAGGAGAACACATTTTTCCAAGGCTAGGAATGGCACCGCCTCCATGGTACTTTTCTTTACGTGCCAACAGATTTGGAGCTATGGCAACTACGTGGCTTGTTGGGAATTTTGCGCAATCTTTTCTGCAAAGTTCCGGTGCTTTTGAAGTTTATTGCAATGGTGACTTGGTAAGGATCAGATTTACTGCTTTCTGTCAACTATCTAATAATCTAATTATAGTTGTGCTACATAAGTTTCTGTGCGACCATAAGATTTTATGCATCATTTTTAGATGAATGTTAAGTTCATTGTTGCAATTAATAAAAAAATGGCTAATGGGTATTTTTTTTTTAAAATTTCTCTAAGGAATCACCACCACCATTTGACCAACCACTAAGCCAATATATATTTATTCAACATGGCATTGACTCAAATGCAACTGCTATGTAAGATTCACCTTCTATCTTACTCTTATGATGAACATCAAGCATCCTTTTTCTCCATGGTATAAATGACCAGCATTTCAATGACCATGTAGAAGTTGCTGTTATAGACCATTTTAGAACTGATACTTTTTATACAATAAACAATCTCTCCCTTGATTCAATCATATATTTTATACTAAATATTAAAAGTAGGTAGGTTGCTTCCCTAATTCATCAGTGCAAAATACTCTACTGTCGGTACATGATACGTTTTACCAATGCATTATGATCTTTTAGTATATGTTTTTTTTTTTTTTGCTTATACTCCATCATAATGTTTGATTTCTTTTCTTGTAAACTGAATGCTTCCTCAGTTTAACATTTTATCAGATGTTAAACCATTTTCTATCTTCCATTTATGTTGACATGTGATTTAACTGTTGGGCTAAATGTGAATTCACTTTGTGTAGATAAGATGACTTTCTTAACTAGTTATAGTTGCTCGTGGAGCATTTTATCTTATTGCAAAACATGATTGAATGTTTCTTTTGGTGTTCATCACGGAGAATTCTCAATGTTTGAAGAAAATATTTTTTCCCTTCGGAAAATATATGCTACAGTTTTGTCTACTAGTCAATCCCGGAACCTTTTCCTTCTTTATTTGTGGAGGAGTTTCTGCCCCCAATTTATGAACATCATAGACGGTATACATGGGTTTTTTTTATTAGCTTCCTACAAGCAATGTGCTGTTAGGAAATGTAGTCTCAATACGAAATTTGTTTATTTTCCTTACTGAAATTAATTCAATTCTTTTGCTTCTTGTTGTTGTAGGTCTTTTCTAAATTGAAGGAGCAGAGGTTCCCCAGTGAGCTCGAGTTGAGGCAACTGATTGGCGGTAGATTGCCTGATTCTGCATTTGGGAGGAACCTTGATAGTATTTGGTCCTAGAAAGTTGCACTTAATGGTGTTAGGCAAAAACCCAAAGCTGCTCTAGTCCCCTACCCGCACCAGTCAATTGGTTCTCCTAATGAAACAAGACAAAGTATATGCTATTGCTGGATGAATGTTTTGTGATAGTAGGATCCATCAGCGATTTGTGGTTTTGGTTAATGTCTTATGTACCTAGATTTTATGCAAAGACTAGCCATATAGAATGTTAGCTCATCAATAAAATGACCTTGAGACTGTTTTTAGGTAACCCTTCATTATTTTCTCTTCAATCTCTTGTTTTAAACTTATTTTTTTCCTTCTCTTGGTGGACTTGCGCATTACATGATAATACTGGAACCTTGGGAACTCTATAAGTTTGTCCAAAGAAGGGTGTGATGCAAGAGTTTTAGGTTGCAAAAGGATACAAGGAAATCTGTGGCACTGCTTTTCTCGATCACCTGTGTACAGTCAAGTAAGGGTGAGCATTATTCAGTTTTCGACCGAAAATCGAACCGAACCAATTAAGAGATTCGGTTCGGTTTTAAAAATATTCGGTTCAGTTTCGGTTTTGAAAATACTAAATTTTCTTATTCGGTTTTGGATTTCGGTTTCAGTCCAAAACCGAAAACCGAATAAGAAAATTTAGTTTATATATATATATATATATATATATATATATATATATATATATATACTAAAAATATATAGGTATATACTAAATAAATTTAGGTATATTTAGTTACTATATATATTAACAAAAAAAAGTGCAAATAAACCAAAAAATTGAATAAATCGAAAATCGAACCGATTTAATTCGGTTATGGTCCAATTCGGTTCGATTTCGGTTTTGCTTATTCGATTTTTAGTCCAATTCGATTTTGGATTATTCGGTTCGGTTTGAACCGAATTAACCGAATGCTCACCCTGACAGTCAAGCCAGTAGTAGGTTGCAGCCTTCTGTTTCTTTACAATCGGGTGTAGTCCTTTGCATGCTTTGCTGGTATTTATGTTTTGTTGATAAGAAAACTGCAGATTATCTAAATTCCGCTCAAAACTCAATTTTCAATGTTCTTGCCAAATTTTGAGCCATGATAGTTATGAACATGGAAGATGTTGGTTGCTGTGAGCAAAAGCTCAAGCACCAAAAAATATTAGTCCCACATCGGCCAAGCATGGAGTCATGCTTGTGCTCATATTTCTTATGCTTCCTTTGCTTCACTAAAAGTAGTGTGTAGGAGATCCATGGGCCACACACGCGCGCCGCTGCCGCCGGAAGGCCCGGTTCGGTGCGCGTAACGGGTGCGGGCACGTGCTCACACCTGCGGGCGCCGAAGGTCGATTCGATTCCTTCTTCGGGTTCGGGCTGAGACCCAAAAATCCTTTTGCTCCTATTAAAAATTCTAACCGTTACTATTCCTTTTAAATTCTGTAACGGTTGGATCTTGATATCCGTCCAGGTTCAATGAACCATGTGCTGTAAACGTAACATAATTGTCTTCTTAAACATCCGAATTAAAACCTATTTAATTTCTGTCCGTTGGTGTATAGCCTATATATATACTGTTCCATTCTCATTCTTCTCTACACAGAAATTATCTTCTCACTCTCTCAAAAATTCTCGTCTCCTTCGTATTGCTGCTGTTGTTCTTCGTTGCTCTGGGCAGAGCTAAGTCGGGGTCACTCTCTCCAACTCGTGTGCGACAAGGAGATTCCGGTGAAGCGGGGATTCAGTCTGCACATAGACCAGTCTGCACATAGACCCGAGCTAACTCTTAGGACAGTGCTACGTGCACGACTTCCTCGGAGGCCGGTAACAATTCCGTAATTTATTTTGTTTACAGATTTTCAGTGAAAAAATTGAAGAATTTCCAACAGAAGATACATAAAACCTAGGTAGACCCAACTTGTGAACATGAGAAGATGCATAAAACCCAAGATACCTAACGTTTGGATATGGTATGATTTCCCAAAAGCATATATGCTAAAAGAATCAATCAACCCCCTCACCCTCAATTATTTTTTAAATGTCGATTACTATATAGAAAATTTATGCCGTTTTAACGTTTTAAAATGTATTTTAGTTTGGCCTCCTAATGTACAAAAAGTAAGTCGGCTCAAGTGGCAGTGATCTAGACATTCAAATGAGAGGGCATGAGTTGGAGACTCATCTTTGTTAAACATTTTACATATTTTTAATATCTTTTTTCTCTTCCTCTTTTTTAAAACCTTAAAAATATTGACTTTTCTTTTTTGCTCTTTCTTGTTTGAGTTTTAGTATATTATTTTTGCTATTGAATTTCAATTAACATAACAATTTTAAGAATTTTCGTATGTAGTAACATGGCCCACATATAACACGGCCTCCTGAGAAATTAAATCCTAGCTCCGCCACTGCATGAGACGACCATTGATTGAGAGAATCAATTACAAATGACAAGTAAAAGAAACCATATCAAGGACAAGTTGGTTCCTATCTTACACAAGGCATTCATTATTTCCATCAACCTTTGTGATTAAAAAATGACAAACATAAGCTCGTTTGGTTATCAACATTTTTTTTACCTTGCAAGTGTACTAGCATTAGTTAAGGTATCTTAAAATGTGCGATAGATTTAATTTTATACTTTCAATAATAAACATGAAAGTTTATCGATATAATCTTAAATGATTGGTTTAGCCTCTACTAATGATAATGGATATTTTGATATTTGATAACAATACTTTTTTTTACATTACCAAGTAACACGTTTTGTTCTAGTTTTACTCTCTCTCTCTCTCTTTCAGTCTTTTCCTCCTCTCCTTTCTCTCTCACAGTCTCTTCCATTTTTTATTTTTTATTTTTATGTACATCACATTTCTATTTTATTTTATGCTTTTAGAAGACAAGAATATAAATTATATTAAAATGAATCAAGTTAATGCCTTTTATTATGAATCAGATTAAATTTTAATTTTAGCCATGGATAAGATGTTTAAACTAAAATTTAAATTTTATTATATTTTAAATTATAGATCATTGAATTATAATTATAATTTTAGATTAGAATAGGTCATACTTAAATTTGGATAAATTGGATTTGAATGATAAGTACATATTTACTCATATCGTTAGTTTCTAACGAATAAGATGCATTTGGGAACACTAAGTTTCGAAAAGAATAATGGATTAGGTAGAGTTAGGTCTTCATACTCCAAATTACTTAACTTATGCTTCTTCACAACTTTTGGGAGTTCCGTAAGCTCCAAAATTAATCTCAAAAAGTGAAGTAAACAAAATTCTACCTTTTTTTTAGGTTTTTTGTGAAACTCTATTCTAAATTTCATTTTCATCTTTCTTACAAAATTATGATGCTAACTCTAAAACATGCAAATATTTACAAACTTAAATATAGCTAATGTTGTAGTATAAACTACTAATGGAGTTCTTCGAGAACTTGTAGATGAAGAGTGAGATGGAGAAAAGAGAAACTTGTATTCTGTATGTGGGAAAAAGCACCAACGTCCTCCCATGGGTTTTCTACTATGAATATATACAACACCCTAGTTTGTTACAAGAGATAAAATGGGAATATCATTAGGAAATATTATTGGTAGAATCACCTAGGTAGTTATAACAAACTATAACACTTTCCTTGAGTGTCCTTACCTCAATATACAATATGCATTAATCTTTATTAATGATCATCATCAATCTTTAGGGATGCTTGATATCAGTCTTCAAGAATGATAAGCTCAATCTTCAGGAATTATTATCACAAGTTTTCAGGTAGCAGACTAACGCGAGTTTATGGGGATATACAAATGTAGGTAGACTTCATCAAAAACCTTGATTCGAAAAATCCAGTAAAAAATCGTAATCTAAAGAAAAAAGTGAGTCAATTCTATACTTCTTTAGGACTTTAGAAATATCTAGAGGTGTGACAAATCCATTATGGGTCCTTCATTAAAACCTTCTTAGGGTGCCAAAAATCTAGTAGAAAAATGCTCATAAGTTAGGAAAAATAGTACATTAAGGTTAAGCGAATATACCTTGATACTTCCCCTTATTTCGACATTATCCCAAAATTATGAGTGTTATAATGCAGAGCCTACGCAATCCGATGTCATGAATGCTCTTCTAGAAAGTGGACTTTCGTAGGGACTTTGTCAACATATTGGCCAAGTTGACTTGGGATCATATATGCTTGACTTAAATCTTTTGTTGTTGTTGAGGATGCGAGAAAAAAAACCCTCAGTACAATGTGTTTGGTATGGTCTTCCATGATATAAACCTTCTTCATCTGGTCAATGCATGTGGTGGTCTTTATATATTATCGTTAGGACATCATTGATAGAAAAGAATTCGCTTGCACTCTGAATGTGCACAATTACGGCTCGCAACCATATACACACCCGGGTAGTGTCATGGTGGAAGATGAACTCGCGTGATTTGAAGAGGTGGCAACAAGGTTCATAGACTTCCAAGATATCGATATACCCCAAATGGTAAAGAGATAATCACTTTATGATCTTGCCTTGTGCGGGTTAGATAAGTAATCGACATTGGCATAGCGACAAGGCGGGCATCATTACGAGGATCAAGGAGGGAGGGGGGGTTGATCCATTCCGAGATGTATAAGGATAGAATAAGACCATGTTTGTAGTACCCTTTGATGGAACTGGAATCCCTAGGATCATGAATTGAACCATGTGACGGAACCCCGCCTATGCGGCAAAGCTTGCCGCATAAGGATTCCTCATCCATGCGTGCATGATGATTCCTCATCCATGCGGCAAGACTTCAGAGTTAATCTGTGCATGTGTTAATTCTAAACTTTAAATGGCAAGAATCTCAGGACTGTGAATTGGTGTGCATATCGATCGATAAAGCATGAACAGGCACAAAGCATGATCTAATCCTTAAATGGAGAAAATGTCACGACCCGGTCCCCAAATACTTGGGTCGAATCGGATCATGCCCAGCCTGCACCGTTGATGAGACGGCGGCAGTAAGCTGTAATCCATATTGCAGGTCAATCAACAACAAATTTAAATTTCAAAGTTGCCACAACATTTATTTAACGATATTAAAACTTGTTCCAAATACAAGGTTCACAACTGAAATTAAAACAGCAACTAAAAACTCTCCACAACTAAGTAGCATCTATGTCGATGCCACATCATCCTCCTCAGGTGGAAGTACCGCCGGGTACAGGTCGGGATCGTAATAGCTATTGATCATCATCTCCAGATCCTCAGTAATACCTAAAATGTTATCTCCAGTCAGGAGGGAGCAAAGTACAATTCATGCAAACTTTTAACAATTAAAATGACAATTAAAATCATGCATTTTTAAACAATTTAAAGATGAGCAGTTTTTGAAATAGTACAGTACAGTGATGTGAATAGGTAATGAATATGACCGGTTTGGGTTACAATAGTATCCTAACGATACGGTATGGCTTGTCCCCGTGTGAAGAGGGGAAAGCTAACACATTCATTATCCTAAGTTTGGATTTGGTCATATCCACTACTCTACTCCCCCAGTCCCCAACAGTACGATCAATGCTCCCGAAGGAGTTCGTGTGTAACAGTGGTTTAAACTTGCAATGAAACAATTGTGAAAATAATTGTAAAATCTACATAAATGTACTTGCCTTATCTCCTTGGTTTGAAAAGTCGGTACTTCGGGATTTTGAACAGTCACGCTCTTCCTCGAAATCCTACATTCCGGGAACTTGTTTCAGAAGCAATCACCAGAGTTATCTAGTTACAATCTCTAATTGTTTTTCCTAATCAGTTTTAGTTGTTAATTAGCTAACACAACATCACAACGTTTACTAGTGCGTTGAAATTAAGGAAATCAATTTACATTGGTTTTTCGGGAAAACTTGTAATTATCAAATTACGTATAAAACATGATATTTATTTATTTGAAAAACTTTGATATATTTATTTTCTTAAAATGAGAAATTGTGAATTATTAATTAATAATTCATAACAATATTTTGATTGTTCCTACGCTATCACACATTCCCAGAAAATAAAATAAAATGCTAATTCCTACTTATTACAAAACCACATTTACTGGAATTGGGCTTATGCCCTTACAAATTTTATTGCAAATTGAAATAAGAAAAGATAGGTTAGTCTTGAAAATTACCTACAATTAACATTAATAAAACTAGTAATTTCTAATTTAAATTTAAAATAATAGGTGTCTCAGACTCTGGTCCAGTCGTCATATCAGCTACTCTGCCTCAACGTCCGGTCGAACCGGTGCGTTTGCATTTCGCTGGGGCCCAGTGACCGTTAAGGTCGTCGCCCAAAAATATTATTAAAATAATATTTAATCCGAAAATCATTTTTAAAAAAAAAATCATTTAATAAATTTCCCGAAAATTTCGGCAGCATTCCCTCTGTTTTTGGTCAACCCAAAAACTGGGAAACGCGTCCGATATCTGCAAAATGACCCCAAATCCATATAACCTTCCATATAGAGAATATTTCCCGAAAAATTCCAGAATTCCAATTTCCTGTTGGAAATCCGATTTCACAACAGAACCAAAAATTATTCTGAAATATTCACCCAACTAAGAAAACATCCAAGTATCAAGCCAGAAACCATTCTCAAATCACAAAACCGAAAAATTAAGAATTAACTTTGTAATCTCCAGAACACTTTCGAGATATTATCGGAAATCCGAGAACGAGCCTACAAATAGGAAAAATCCAGAATTATAATCATTCTCCAGAGTTCCTTTCGAAAGGTTCTTGGAAACCCGACTTTTCCGAAGAAACTTCGGAGCCAGAAAAAATAGTAACGTAATTGTTACGTCGCTGGAAAATCCCGAATTCTCACTGGAATTGGGTTGGACCAAATCATCACAGACATAAAAAAAGATTTAATTTGGATCAGAGTGTACCAAAATCGGAACGGAACAAAACCGCAGAGTGCTCGGGATGAACGGGCGTCACCGGGAACAAACGCCGGTGTCAGGGGGTGCGCCGGAGGGTCGGGCGCCGGCCAGGGGACGGCAAAGGGGGCGCGGGTGACGGGTTCGCCGAAGACGAACGGGGACGCGGGGGCCGCGCGGATTGGCGGGAGCCGCTGGAAAGGGGCGCCGGCCTCAGATTGCTCGGCCAAGGGTTCTCGGCCAGAGGTTCGAACGGATCGGGTCAGCCACGGGGTAGATCGCCGGAATTTGGTCGCCGGAGAAAGTTAGATCTAGGGATTTTGAGTGGAAGTTTGGAATGGGGATGTAGAGAAGAAGAGGGATGTATATATATAGGGCTTGGGGATGGGGTTACCGGACTTGGGAAGATGATCGGCCTCCCGAGCCTTGATGGCGCCGGCCTCGTCAGTTGGGGAGATGAAAAGTTGGGAAAACGACAAGTCTTCGGTTTGCAAGAACTCAGAAGTTCCACAGAGACTTAAACCAACTCATTCTCTTTCTAAGAGAAAGTCACAGGCTAAATGTTATACAAAATGGGTTCATAACCCATTTCACTAATGGGTTTGGATATGGTTGGCTTTGGGTTTAAGAAAAAATGGCTTTAACAAATGGGCCCAATCCATATAAATAGAAATTGGCTTTGGGCCTAAAAAAAAAAACACTAAATGTTTAACATTTGTTTAAAAACAATTTTATTCTTATTTAAAGCTTTATTTATTATTATTTTTTTTAGAAATAATTATTTTAGTCTCCAATTGGATTCGGATGCGGGTCTGGGTTGACATGCAAAAATCCAAATTAATTAATTTTGGAAAAATTTATTTATAATAACAAACATTAGCTAATTATCTAACATTATGATAGAAAAATTTTATTTAGCAAGTAAAATTTTAATTTAGCAGTTAATAATTAAAAATAATTTATATTTAAATAAGTACTCTAACATTATTCTAGAAAATTTTATTTATTAATTAGAAAGAAAAAATAATGCAAATTAAAAGTTATGGGTTTCACAACCTTCCCTCCTTAGAAAATTTCGTCCTCGAAATTTAAAGAGTTAGGTTGAGAAAATTACCTCAGGTCTCAAACAAATACGGGTACTTCTCCCGCATCTCATCTTCACGCTCCCAGGTAGATTCGCCTGGGGAATCATGCCTCCACATCACTCGAACTATGGGAGTCACCGAGGTTCTGGTCTTCTTCTCGCCTCGATCCAAGATCGCCACTGGCTTTTCTGGTATGGTGAGACTTGGTCCAATCTCCAACTCTGAATGGTCCAGAACGTGGTTCTTATCAGGTACATACTCCCTGAGCTGCGAAACGTGAAAGACGTTGTGCACGCCTTCTAGATTAGCTGGTAGAGCTAACCTATACGCCACTTCTCCAATCCGGCTCAGAACTTCGAACGGACCAATGTACCTGGGACTCAGCTTTCCAGCTCTGCCAAATCTGATAGTACCTCGGGTAGGAGAAATCTTCACGAAGACCTTATCTCCTTCTTCAAATGCCAGTGGTCGTCGACTGCTGTCTGCCCAGTGCTTCTGTCTGTCTTGAGCAATCCTGAGCCTGTCTCTGATAAACTTCACCTTCTCTGCTGCGTCAGTCACCATTTCAGGACCCAGCAGTACTCTTTCACCAACGTCGTCCCATGCCAAAGGTGTACGGCAACGACGTCCATAAAGAGCTTCAAACGGGGTCATACCAATACTGGCTTGGTAGCTGTTATTATAAGAAAACTCTACCAAGTGCAGATGGTCTTCCCACGATCCTCCAAATTCTAAGACACAAGATCGCAGCATATCTTCAAGTGTCTGAATTGTCCTCTCAGATTGCCCATCTGTCTGGGGATGATAAGCCGTGCTGAACTTCAACTGAGTCCCCAAGCTGTCATGCAAACTTTTCCAAAAATGTGAGGTAAAACGAGTGTCTCGATCAGATACAATGCTTACCGGTACGCCATGAATCCGGTAGATGTGCCGCATGTACAATACTGCCAACTTTTCAGTGGATAAACCAACTTTGAAAGGGATAAAGTGAGCTGACTTGGTTAGTCGGTCCACTATTACCCAGATGGCATCCTTCCCTCCTTGGGAACGAGGCAGTCCTGACACGAAATCCATCGTGATGTGCTCCCACTTCCATTCTGGAATGTCCAGTGGTTGTAGAAGTCCTGCAGGCCTCTGTCTACTAGCCTTCACTTGTTGACAGATCAAGCATCTAGCGACATACCTGGTGACATCTTTCTTCATTCCACTCCACCAGACAATAGTGCGCATATCCCGATACATCTTATTGGCTCCAGGATGTATGGAATATTGAGACTGATGCGCTTCCTTCATCAACTCATTCCTTAATTCGCCAGTCGGTACACAAAGCCTTGTACCATTTTTCAGAGCTCCATCGCTGGCGATTGAGAAACCTTCCAGTGTTCCTGCTAACACTTGATCTCTCAGCTTGCAAAGTGCCTCGTCTTGAAACTGCGTCTCCTTGACTTTGTCCATCAGGTACGAGCTCACTTGCAACTTCATCATCACAGAATCAGCATCCAGTTCCTTCCGTCCAGGCAGTACAATCTCCAGTCCAAGCTTCTCGATGTCCTCCAGCAGGTGCCTCTCCTTGGTTAAGAACATCGCCACTGGGTATCGACTAAGTGCATCAGCGACCACATTAGCCTTACCCGGGTGGTATTGCAAGTCGATGTCAAAATCCTTCATTAACTCCAGCCATCGCCTTTGCCTCATGTTTAACTCCTTCTGAGTGAAAACATACTTCAGACTTTTGTGGTCTGTGTATATCTCCACTCTCTCTCCATACAGATAGTGCTTCCAAAGCTTCAACGCAAAGATGACTGCAGCAAGCTCCAGATCATGAGTGGGATAGTTCTTCTCATGAGTCCGTAATTGCCTAGATGCATAAGCAATCACTTTCCCATGTTGTTGAAGAACGCAACCCAGTCCTTTGCCTGAGGCGTCACTGTAGATTGTGAAACCACCGGATCCTGCGGGTAGCGCAAGGATTGGTGCAGTGGTAAGCCTCTTCTTCAACTCCTCGAACGCTGCTTGGCAGTCCTCCGTCCAGATGAATTCCTCATTCTTCCGAGTCAGCTTTGTCATAGGTTCAGCAATTCTAGCAAAGTCCTTCACAAACTTCCGGTAGTAGCCCGCCAAGCCCAAGAAACTTCTGATGTCAGCAACTGAGCTTGGGGTAGGCCACTTCTCCACAGCAGCTATCTTCTTCGGGTCCACAGAAATTCCTTCTCCTGTGACAACATGGCCAAGAAAATCCACCTTGTCTAGAAAGAATTCACACTTGGAAAGCTTACCATACAGCTTCTCCTTCCTCAAAGTTTCCAGAACTTTCCTGAGGTGCTCTTCGTGCTCCTCCTTCGTCTTTGAATAGATCAGTATGTCATCAATGAAGACAACGACAAACTGGTCTAAGTATTCATGGAAAACCTTATTCATAAGGTTCATGAACACAGCAGGAGCATTCGTCAAACCAAACGGCATGACCAAGAATTCAAACTGCCCATACTTGGTGTTGAATGCCGTTTTGGGAATGTCTTCCTTCCTGACCTTGATCTGATGATAGCCAGATCTGAGATCAATCTTGGAAAACACCTTGGCTCCACTCAACTGGTCAAATAAGTCATCGATCCGGGGCAGAGGGTACTTGTTCTTGATTGTGACATTGTTCAGCGCCCGGTAGTCGATGCACATCCTCACCGTTCCATCCTTCTTGGGTACAAACAAGACAGGTGCTCCCCAGGGTGAAGCTCCGTCTCGAATGAATCCAAGAGCCTTCAGTTCGTTGATCTGCTCCTTCATCTCTTTGGCCTCCTTCGGGTTGACTCTATAACATCCCTTAGAGATCGGTGGAGAGCCAGGGACTAAATCAATAGTGAATTCTATGTCCCGATCTGGGGGTAGCCCAGGCAGACTATCAGGGAAAACATCCATGAATTCCGCTATGATAGGGTGAGGTGGTTCAGGTTCTTCAGAAATAGAGTAGACAATACTTTCCATAACCTCCGGAGCTCTAGAGACTTCAAACTCTGGTCCGCCAGGTGGACTGAAGATCACACATCCTCTGTGGCAATCTATCAGCGCATGCTGCTTGCTCAACCAGTCCATTCCAAGGACTATATCATAGTTGGGCAAGGGCATCACCAACAAAGGTGCTACAAACTTGTGGTCAGAAATTGTAATGGGACAATTACAAGTCTCCGTTATAGGTAGGGGTCCACCTCCAGTCATAACCCTACATATTCTCTTGCTAAAGCCCGTAACTATGTGATGTGCAGAGATAAATTTGGTTGCTATGAAACTGTGTGTTGCACCAGAGTCGAATAAAGCTAATGCAGGATGAGAATGTACATAAATGTAACCTGATATGACATCCGCATTAGGCTCCTGCTCCGGCTCTGGTTCCTCTGCAGTTAGGGCAAAAGCTCGCCCCGTCTTCTGTTGATGCTGCCCAAATTGTTGCTGCTGAGTGGGCAGAGGTCCTTTCTGCTGATTTCCTCCAGCCTTGTTGTTTGACAAGGGACAGTCCCTCACTTGATGGGTGGAAGACCCACAGATCAGACATTGTCCTAGCCTCTTCCTGCAGATGTTTGCCAGATGTCCCGGCCTCTTGCAAAAGTCGCAGATAGGAATCTGCCTCTGGGGTGCTCTTTCATTGTTCCTTGCCTGCTGGTGCTGAGGACGGTTGTTGTTATTGTTGCTGCTGTTGTTGTTGTTGGGCTTCTTCTGATTACCCTGGAAGTTGCTAGTTCCAGGATAATCTCTCTTCGAGCGGGCAGGTTGACTCTTCTCTATGTCTTGGGCTCTCTCCAGAATCTTCTCATAAGTCTTAGCTCCACCAGAGATCACATGAGTGCGAATCTCCTCTCTAAGTCCATACTTGAATCGTTCAGCACGATCAGCAGGATCAGCCACCATGTTCTTGGCAAATCGGCTGAGCTGGCCGAATTCTGCCGCATACTCTCCCACAGTCATATTGCCTTGCTTCAGGTTCTGGAATTGTCGCTCCATCTCCCGCATCTCAGAAGTTGGGAAGAATTTCCTCTGGAACAACTTCTTGAAGGTGTCCCAATCGACCTGCCTATCCTGGAGTCGGGGTTCATTCCGATACCAGGTGCTAGCTATATTCTGCAGTTGGAGTCCTACAGCTTCTGCCTTAAGGTCTTCTGGAAGTCGTGCGACGCTCAGGAGACGTTCCATACTGTCGAGCCATTCGTCAGCATAGACAATTCCCTCGGTTCCCTTGAAAGGTCGAGGGTTCTGCTTCTTGAAGCTCTCAATATCCCCCACCTTACCATAATATGATCTCTAATCACTATTAATGGTCTTAAAAAAAATTACTAAAATTTATCCTCTAGAATGGCACTTACCTTAGCTGGTCTAGGCTCTTCTGGGTTCACTTCTCTCCTTCCAAGTGCAGCCATAGCTACATTGTGGGAGTTCTCCATTCCTTCCTTCATAATCGCGTTCTGCTCGCGATGAGATTCAGCTTCAGCCCTCTGAGTAGCTAGCATTTCCCGCAGCAAACTTATGAGTTCAGAGGGGTTCACTGGAAGCGGCGGGGCAGGTGGGACAAGCATCTCCGTCCGCAGTCCAGTCCTCGAGCCTGAAGGATCCATCGTCTGATGAACTTGAGCGTCTCCAGCATTATGATGGCGATCAGAAAGTCGCAGAGTAGGATCTGGACTGAACAGGGAAGGTGGTGGTGTGGTATGTTGAGGTGACAACTCATCTCCAACATTGTCATTCTCATTAATGGCCATGGTCTGGAAAGGTTTAGGACATAAACATAAGCAAGGTATCCTACCCGTCTATAATCAAGCAAAAATATTTAATAAGATATATCGGTCCTAAGTTGTGGCAATATGATGTTCTAGTGTTCCTAATTGTTTCTAAGTTTTCCTAAGTTGTTGAAAGACCTGCATGGGCCACCACTAAAAACATGTCACGACCCGGTCCCCAAATACTTGGGTCGAATCGGATCATGCCCAGCCTGCACCGTTGATGAGACGGCGGCAGTAAGCTGTAATCCATATTGCAGGTCAATCAACAACAAATTTAAATTTCAAAGTTGCCACAACATTTATTTAACGATATTAAAACTTGTTCCAAATACAAGGTTCACAACTGAAATTAAAACAGCAACTAAAAACTCTCCACAACTAAGTAGCATCTATGTCGATGCCACATCATCCTCCTCAGGTGGAAGTACCGCCGGGTACAGGTCGGGATCGTAATAGCTATTGATCATCATCTCCAGATCCTCAGTAATACCTAAAATGTTATCTCCAGTCAGGAGGGAGCAAAGTACAATTCATGCAAACTTTTAACAATTAAAATGACAATTAAAATCATGCATTTTTAAACAATTTAAAGATGAGCAGTTTTTGAAATAGTACAGTACAGTGATGTGAATAGGTAATGAATATGACCGGTTTGGGTTACAATAGTATCCTAACGATACGGTATGGCTTGTCCCCGTGTGAAGAGGGGAAAGCTAACACATTCATTATCCTAAGTTTGGATTTGGTCATATCCACTACTCTACTCCCCCAGTCCCCAACAGTACGATCAATGCTCCCGAAGGAGTTCGTGTGTAACAGTGGTTTAAACTTGCAATGAAACAATTGTGAAAATAATTGTAAAATCTACATAAATGTACTTGCCTTATCTCCTTGGTTTGAAAAGTCGGTACTTCGGGATTTTGAACAGTCACGCTCTTCCTCGAAATCCTACATTCCGGGAACTTGTTTCAGAAGCAATCACCAGAGTTATCTAGTTACAATCTCTAATTGTTTTTCCTAATCAGTTTTAGTTGTTAATTAGCTAACACAACATCACAACGTTTACTAGTGCGTTGAAATTAAGGAAATCAATTTACATTGGTTTTTCGGGAAAACTTGTAATTATCAAATTACGTATAAAACATGATATTTATTTATTTGAAAAACTTTGATATATTTATTTTCTTAAAATGAGAAATTGTGAATTATTAATTAATAATTCATAACAATATTTTGATTGTTCCTACGCTATCACACATTCCCAGAAAATAAAATAAAATGCTAATTCCTACTTATTACAAAACCACATTTACTGGAATTGGGCTTATGCCCTTACAAATTTTATTGCAAATTGAAATAAGAAAAGATAGGTTAGTCTTGAAAATTACCTACAATTAACATTAATAAAACTAGTAATTTCTAATTTAAATTTAAAATAATAGGTGTCTCAGACTCTGGTCCAGTCGTCATATCAGCTACTCTGCCTCAACGTCCGGTCGAACCGGTGCGTTTGCATTTCGCTGGGGCCCAGTGACCGTTAAGGTCGTCGCCCAAAAATATTATTAAAATAATATTTAATCCGAAAATCATTTTTAAAAAAAAAAATCATTTAATAAATTTCCCGAAAATTTCGGCAGCATTCCCTCTGTTTTTGGTCAACCCAAAAACTGGGAAACGCGTCCGATATCTGCAAAATGACCCCAAATCCATATAACCTTCCATATAGAGAATATTTCCCGAAAAATTCCAGAATTCCAATTTCCTGTTGGAAATCCGATTTCACAACAGAACCAAAAATCATTCTGAAATATTCACCCAACTAAGAAAACATCCAAGTATCAAGCCAGAAACCATTCTCAAATCACAAAACCGAAAAATTAAGAATTAACTTTGTAATCTCCAGAACACTTCCGAGATATTATCGGAAATCCGAGAACGAGCCTACAAATAGGAAAAATCCAGAATTATAATCATTCTCCAGAGTTCCTTTCGAAAGGTTCTTGGAAACCCGACTTTTCCGAAGAAACTTCGGAGCCAGAAAAAATAGTAACGTAATTGTTACGTCGCTGGAAAATCCCGAATTCTCACTGGAATTGGGTTGGACCAAATCATCACAGACATAAAAAAAGATTTAATTTGGATCAGAGTGTACCAAAATCGGAACGGAACAAAACCGCAGAGTGCTCGGGATGAACGGGCGTCACCGGGAACAAACGCCGGTGTCAGGGGGTGCGCCGGAGGGTCGGGCGCCGGCCAGGGGACGGCAAAGGGGGCGCGGGTGACGGGTTCGCCGAAGACGAACGGGGACGCGGGGGCCGCGCGGATTGGCGGGAGCCGCTGGAAAGGGGCGCCGGCCTCAGATTGCTCGGCCAAGGGTTCTCGGCCAGAGGTTCGAACGGATCGGGTCAGCCACGGGGTAGATCGCCGGAATTTGGTCGCCGGAGAAAGTTAGATCTAGGGATTTTGAGTGGAAGTTTGGAATGGGGATGTAGAGAAGAAGAGGGATGTATATATATAGGGCTTGGGGATGGGGTTACCGGACTTGGGAAGATGATCGGCCTCCCGAGCCTTGATGGCGCCGGCCTCGTCAGTTGGGGAGATGAAAAGTTGGGAAAACGACAAGTCTTCGGTTTGCAAGAACTCAGAAGTTCCACAGAGACTTAAACCAACTCATTCTCTTTCTAAGAGAAAGTCACAGGCTAAATGTTATACAAAATGGGTTCATAACCCATTTCACTAATGGGTTTGGATATGGTTGGCTTTGGGTTTAAGAAAAAATGGCTTTAACAAATGGGCCCAATCCATATAAATAGAAATTGGCTTTGGGCCTAAAAAAAAAAAACACTAAATGTTTAACATTTGTTTAAAAACAATTTTATTCTTATTTAAAGCTTTATTTATTATTATTTTTTTTAGAAATAATTATTTTAGTCTCCAATTGGATTCGGATGCGGGTCTGGGTTGACATGCAAAAATCCAAATTAATTAATTTTGGAAAAATTTATTTATAATAACAAACATTAGCTAATTATCTAACATTATGATAGAAAAATTTTATTTAGCAAGTAAAATTTTAATTTAGCAGTTAATAATTAAAAATAATTTATATTTAAATAAGTACTCTAACATTATTCTAGAAAATTTTATTTATTAATTAGAAAGAAAAAATAATGCAAATTAAAAGTTATGGGTTTCACAGAAAACTAGGGTTCAGAAATTATACCTAAAGTGATGGAAAGTAGATGATAGTTTCTAGCAACCTCGATTATAGAAACCTCAAGATCTTCTGTTGTATTCCTTCCTAGGTTGGACGTCGTGTGGGCGACGATCTCCCAACCCTTTTTTTCTTGGCTGACCTCTCTTTTTCTCCTTACGAGAAGAACGAATTTAGAGAAAGTTACTTTTTTTTTTCTGATGCATATCACGGGCAGAGAATAGAAGGTATATATATATATATATATATATATATATATATATATATATATATATATATATATATATATATATATATATATATATATATATATATATATATATAGGCTACAACAGGGACAATGAGAAAAAATTAAGGTTAGGTCTCCTAATGGATCTAGGTATCCCGTGTTCAGTTCGAACACACAATCCAGGCCTGTTAACAATAGCTCGGTCTACTAAAGAGCTATTGTTGTACTACATTCCTAATACCAAATTATGTTTATGGGCTCCTTCTTATTATATGCATATTCGTCTTCCCATGTTAAGATATCGAATGTTCGTCGATCAAATTAAGTTATTGACAAACTATATTGATTGGCATCTTTTATCCTTAAGTAGTACAACTCAACTTTATTTGTCATGACATATATGATCCACCTGCAGGGTTTACATGTCAATCCTTATGAGCTCCTTAAGGGAACATCATCAACCGATATATAGTGACATAGATTCCTTTTATAATCAACAATCCATCATATACACAATGGAATTACCCAATTCATATAGGTTGTTGACCCATAATGAATCTCACTCTTTTATGAGTCAAAGTAATGCACACTGCATATATATTTATGTTATTATATCCAGATTAAAAGCACATGCATCCATAATAATAGATGTATTTGTTCTCTTATGTAGTTAGTACAAAGAGAACAACCTCAAGTGGTCCTGTTCAATACACACAAAGTGCACTAGTGTAAACCTATAGTTAAGATAAACTAATATCATATTGCACTACAACCTTACCAATGGTTTGTCCAAATCCATCTAGGTTGTGAACCATTTATATCATATCGGGAACTGATAATATGATCTTCTGTGTGACAACACACACCATATTATCTACAATGTAGAATATCTAACACTTGCATTAATAATATAACAGATATAATATGCAAATATTTGCACATATAATTCTCATTCAAAAAAGATAAGAAAATATATTTAATATAAAAGTGATGCTTTTAGTATATAACCCTAGCAATCTCTCACCTATACTCAAAATATTGCTCTTTAGTATACTGTTACAAATCTTCCGCCTATACTTAAATCCCTGTTGCCACACATTTGACTCACATTCCCTCAACATGACTATTAAAAGTCTTAGCCGGTAAACTATTTGTAAAAGGATCAACTAGGTTGTCTGCTGATGCTATCTTGGTCACAATAACATCTCATCTCTTTATGATATCTCATATTAGGTGGTACTTGCGCTCAATGTTTTACCTATCTTATGGGCTCATGGTTTCTTCGAGTTTGCAACTGCACCACTATTATCACAATAAAGTATAATAGCCTTAGACAAACTAGGTACCACATCCAAGTCCAATAGGAAGTTTCTAAGCCAAACCGCTTCTTTGGCTGCCTCAGAGGTTGCCACATACTCGACTTCTATGGTGAAATCTGCAATACATTTTTGCTCGATGATCCTACATACTTTGGCTCCACCTCCGAAGGTAAATACATAACATGAGGTAGATTTTTTGGAATCTATGACTAAAAATCTGAGTTTGTATACCCAAGGGTACTAAACTATCTGCCTGGTAAACTAGCATATAAACTTTAGTCCTTTTCAGGTACTTCAGAATATGCTTTACCGCAGTCCAGTGATCATATCCTGGGTTAGACTGATATCTACTAACCATGCCAATGACAAAGTAGATTTCTGGTCTCGTACATAGCATTACATACATTAAGCTCCCAACTGCCGAAGCATAAAGAATCACTTTCATGTCCTCTATCTCTTTAGATGTTCTCGAACACTGCTCCTTTAATAGAGATATTTCATGCCTAAAAGGTAAGAAATATTTCTTGGAATTTTGTATGCTATAACGAGTTAGTATTTTATTAATATAGGTAGCTTGAGATAAGTCCAACATCCTTTTCTTGCGATCTTGTAGAACTTTGATCCCAAGGATGTGACATGCTTCTTCCAAGTCCTTCATATCAAACTGTTTGAATAAATATACCCTTACATTAGATAACACCTTCACATTGTTTTCAATGAGCAAGATGTCATCCACGTAAAGTACTAGGAATACCACCACGTTTTCGTCAAACACTTTTTGTATACACAAGATTCATCCGAACATTGATATAATCCATAAGATTTTATCACCTAATCAAAACGGTTGTTTCAAGATCTGGAAGCTTTCTTAAGTCCATAAATAAACTTCTTGAGCTTACAAACAAGATGCTCTTGGCCCTTTTCAATAAAACCGTCTGGTTGCTTCATATGGATGTTTTCCTCAATACTTTCATTAAGGAAATCTGTCTTGA